>PVIH01011619.1:0-68090 GCA_004025045.1 Sigmodon hispidus
TAGGGTTTGGGTTGGGTTGGGGTTGGGATTAGGGTTAGAGTTAGGGTTAGGGTTAGGGTTAGGGTTAGGGTTAGCATCTAGGGTTAGTGGCCCTGCCTGCTCTCATCTCTCAATGTCCTTCCTCCTGGCACTGGACTGGGGCTCAGCAGGAACGCCACTTGTAGATGGCCCATCCATTTCCTCCTGCCTTCCCCCCTTTCTTTATTCAAGAAATATTCAACATATCTTTGCTTCATTTAAACTTCCATGGGTGCTGGGATGGGAGGAGATAGACAGAGTGATCCTGTCCTAAGAAAGGAGTTAAAGGGCTATGATGACCAAGGGGGGGTGTGCACATGCGTGAGTGTGTGTGCTGGCGTGTGTTCTCCTGAGACAAACACCGAGGCCAAAAGCAGGGAAGAAGCAGATGTGACCCCGGCAAGCTGTGGTGTCAGTGTCAGTTCTCTGGAGTGGACGCTGTGCTTCTTCCCCTTAAAGGATTCCTTTGTGTGGTGGGAAGCCCTCTCACTTGCTCATCATTGTTTATGAAGACCATTGGTACCCAGCCCCAGATGAGGGGCCAGAGCCTTGGCCACAGAAGGGAGCTGTGTGGAAAGGGTTGGCTAGGAAACCTGGGCTTGTTTGGGATGCAGAGCAGTAGCCAGGCAGAGGTCGTGGGTAGCCCCATGGCTGGCAGTTGTGATGGAGGAAACCGTGAAGGTGGCAGTGGGAGGGCTCAGTCTGCTCCCTACGGCCAGTGTCCAGGAATGACATATTCTCTGGGCCTTGGATCTTCTAGGTTCCAAGAGGCAAGATGAAGGGTGGTCCTTTTGTATCGCTCAGCCAACTCACTTCTCTTCCGTGTTCTCTGCCTTCTGAAAGGCTGGTGCTAAATGTCCTGACTTGCTGTTTGAAGAGCTGATCTTCCAGGCAACAAAGCCCTCTCCTCTTCTAGAGATCTGGAGGGGACCTAGCCATGGGCAAGCTTTGTGCCACCTTTACAAGCTAGCGGTACCAGCTGAGTCTCTGCCTCTGGGCCCTCCCCAGGCCATGTCTGTGGACTCGGTGCCCTTCCTGGCATGCTGGCCTCCTGGTCAGCAGCTGCAGGGGTGAGTCATTGCTCTCATTAGAGCTTAATTAATCAATTGAGTTAATCAGACAGCTTGAATGTGCTGTGGCTGCAGATGGGAGTAGGAGAGAGAAAGCTGGAACAGGACAGGCTGGGCTGGGTGAGCCGGGGCTGGCAGGGCCAGGGTTGGAGCACAGCCTTGTGGGTTGTCAAGGGAGGAAAACACTGAAGTCCACACCCGAGTCACTGCAAAGGAGGATGGATGGGCCGGGCAATGGCTCACAGTGGTGGCTCTGAAAGGTGACCTTTGCTGGGTGCCAGGGACAGTCTGTGGGTGTCAGAAGCAGGACCTCTCTCCTCTCTGACTTCCCCTCTCATTTTTCTTTTTTTTTTTTTTGTCTTGTCGCATGTCGCATTCTGAAATCTTTATTTGAATGGACTGAGAAAAAGAAAAAAAGACAAAAAGCAGAGGTATTCCCTTACATCCTTCCCCATGATCTCTTCAGGTTGATGGTGGATACCCAGGTCTGTAACGGGCACAGACAAGGACCTAGGCTCAAGGGGGAGAGCCATGGTGTCTGTCCAGCTGAGACACTGGCACTCTGGGGGGGGGGTGCCGAGAGAGAAGAGCCAAGGGCAGGCAGGAGCCTAGTGAGAAGTCTGGGGAGGGGGAGCACCTGAGCCTTAGCAAACACTCACCCAGTCACCCTTTATCCTCTCCTTCCGACCTTGGAGTTACTTTGGGGTGGAGGGTAAAGAATGGACTCAGGATATACTGGGGACATTGCCAGTGTCCTGCAGTTCAGGGGATTACTCTCTCCTTGGAGCCTTTCCTTGGCGTGACCCAGAGTGAGAGACAGGGGCTGAAGGCCAGAGCCACACACAGTGATGAGGGATGGGGCAGAGGAGAGAGGCATTTCAGATTAGAGTCCCTGGAAACGGTTCCAGGAGAGGGGGTGCCTGAGCCCGGCCTTGCAGGTTAGGGACCACTGTAGTGTAGGGGTGTGTGTGGGGGGAGGCTACTGAAGGAGGCCTGGATCACAGCGGGCAAAGCAAGTCAGTGCAGGGGGAGAGGGCTTTGGGGGTGGGATCAGCAAAGGGCCTGGACTAGGAAGTGCAAATTTAGGCCTTAAGGGAGAAATTCTACGTAGGAAGAACCCCAGATGGAGTAACAGAGAGCATTTGTTCATGTGTGCAGGTATGTGAGTGGGTGTGTGCTGGCGTTTGCACATTATGTATGTATAAATCGGTCTGCATATGTGTGTACATGTGCATATTTGATTTGCATTTTGTTCTGTCTCTTGAGACAGGGTCTCGCTGGGTGGTCTAGAATTCACTGAGGAACCTGGGCTGGGCTTGGATTTAAGGCAATCCTGCCTCTGCCTCCTCAGGGCTGGGATTACAGGCCTATGTGTATCTATGTGAGGAGTTGGAGTGTGTCCCTAGCCTTGTAGCGTCCCGTACCACTTCCAGCCCTGACAGAACTTTAGAAATACTATATCTCGTCTTTGAGGATGGGGGTGTGGTAGTTTGAATGTAATTGGGCCCCAATAAGCTCCTCCACATCTACTGCTAGGAAGTATGGTTCAGTTAGAGTAGGTTAGCCCTAGTGGAGAAAGTGTGTCACTATAGGGTGGCCTGAGGATTCCTATGATCAAATTATGCTCAGTGTCTACTTCCTGCTGTCTGTGGATCAAGATGTAGGACTCTCAGTTCCTTCTCCAGAACCATGTCTGCCTGCATGCCGCCATGTCCCACCATGATAATAATGGGCTAAACTTCTGAACTGTAAGCACACCAATTAAATGTTTTCCTTTCTTCCTTCCCTCCTTCCTTCTTTCTCTCTTTATTATTTACTTTATTCATTCATTCATTCATTTATTTATTTATTTATTTTGAGGCAAGAATTTCTCTGTGTAACAGCTCTGGCTATCCTGGAACTCACTCTGTAGAGCAGGAAGGCCTCACATTTACAGAGATCCACCTGCCTTTGCCTCCAGACAGCTGGGATTAAAGGCATGGACCGCCAGTGCCCAGCCAAATGTTTTCCTTTGTACGAGTTGCCTTGGTCATGGTGTCTCTTCACAGCAATGGGCCCCTTAACTAAGGCAGGAGGGAAACCTCGGGCTCACGCTATGTCCTGAGTTCCATTTGCCCAGCCCTCTATGGTCTCTCCTGACTAGTGAGCAAAATGTGTAAAGCAAGGCTAGTGCAGGGCCCGACGGGTGTTCTAGGGGAAGCCTGGTGCCTCCCCTACCTCTTTTGTTAGCAGACAGTTCTGAAATAGGACAAAGAAGACCCACAGACAGGAGACTCCCAGGCCGGAGAGATGGCTCAGTGGTTAAGAGCACTGACTGCTCTTCCAGAGGACCTGAGTTCGATTCCCAGCACCCACATGGCAGCTAACAACTGTCTGTAATTCCAAGTTCTGACACCCTTACACAGTTATACATGCAGGCAAAACACCAATTCACATAAAAATAATTATTTAAAATAAAAGAGACTGCCATGTCCATTCCATGTCTGCTAATGTCTGCCCCATGTCTACACATGTCCACCCCTTGTTTGTCACATGTTCACTCCATGTGTGCCTAGGACCTCTGTGACCTGAGACATGCTTGCTGAAATGGACCACTGCCACCAGGCTGTCCCTCTAGAAAGCCTCTGTTGGGCTATTACAGTCCCTTATAGAAGCCACAACACATCTCCACCAGCACAAAAGGGGGCGTTTGTCGAGCATGTGCATCTCAAGAGCACACCTCCCCCTCTGCCCTGACAGGCCCCTCCTCTGTCACAGGCAAGCCCTCCTGCCCTGTGGCTCCTTTTCCTAGGGCTGTGCTGGCCCAGCTTGGGAGCCACTCAGCCCATGTGGCTCTTGAGCATTTGAAATGTGGTCAGTGCTATTAGCTGAAATGATGTTACAATGAGTTCACTTAAAAATAAGTGGGCTGGAGAGATGGTTCAGTGGTTAAGAGCATTGACTGCTCTTCCAAAGGACTGGGGTTCAATTCCCAGCAACCACATGGCAGCTCACAACTGTCTGTAACTCCTGTTCCATGCAAATAAATAAATAAAGTTAAAAAAAAAAATAGTATTTAGGGACTGGAGAAACAGCTCAGCAGTCAAGAGCACTAGTGGCTTTTAGGGGCCCAGGTTAGATTCCCAGCGCTTTCCTGTTGACTCATGACTGTCTAACTCCAGTTCCAGGAATCCTTATATCTTCTCTGGCCTCCGTAGGCCCTGTAAGCACCTCAGGCAAAGATATACATACAGGTAAACCACCCATGAACATAAAATAAAGTTTTAAATTAATGTGGGTATTTTGAATAAAGTTATGTATCCCAAGCTGGGCTGGAACTCTATGTGTAGCCTAAAATGACCTTGAACTCTTGATCTTCCTGTTTCTACCAAATGCAGGGTACTTATTTTTTTCTGAGATAGAGTCTTTCTAGATAACCCTGAACTTAAAAATCCCCCATGTCCAGCTCCTTCTGCTCTCTCAGGGCACCTCTGACACCATTCTTAAATGCTGGTGTGGATCCCACCTATGACTTTGTTCTTATAATGATGACATCAATGCCGCATCCCATCGCACAAGCAGGGCTATCCTGGTCAGCAGCAGCCCCCCACCTTGTACAATACTTTGTATACTCCTTCCTCACCCAAAGTGCTGTGGGGAGAACAGAGCTGAGTCTCTGGGAGGTCAAACGCCTCGGCCAAGGTCATATAGCTAGGTCAGGGTGGAGAACCAGGATCTCCTGACTCCAGATCTGAGATAGCCCAGGAGTGCCTCTCCCTCCACACTGGCATCAACCCACCCTGCACCCCTCTTTTCCTGTGACCCCCCTCAGAAACCACTCTTCCATCTCTGTGCTCTGGGAATCTTCCATTAGAAATGGCCAAAGGTCTGGTGTCACTTTAGACCCTTGGACTTGTGATTCCCCCATCAAAGCTGGTGCCTTACCCCTGCCATGGAGAGCTGAGCTGGCTCCTTTGTACTTGTTCGTGAGTGCTGTAAGATACAGTGGCCATGGCTGAGGCTCTCTGGCACAGACCCACTTGTCTGAGGCCCCCCCCCCCGTCCCCACCCTTACCCTCTAGTCAGGCTCTGTCGTGGAGATGAGCATATGCATTGATATCAAAGAACTGTGTCTTTAATTTCTCCCCGTCCGTCCCTGGAACGTGATAAAAATACCAGCATTGATCTTTTTTTCCTTCCCCTTCTGCCAGGATAATGTTTACCCAGGTGTCAATCAGGGGAAGAATTTGGCTTCCTAATTTCTCTTCTCCTCCCTGGGGGCTGAGCATCTCCCCGCCTCCCATGGACACTGAGCAGGAATCAAGGTTACTAATAATCCCCCAGCACACACAGCCACCGAGAACACATATATTAAAGTCACATATTGATTTATATTTTCGGGCCTCTGCCTTTCTGCCCAGCCTCAGCCTTTCCCTCTGCCAAGGAGAAAAAAAAAAGAATTACATAGCTATATTTATCGCCAAGATGTTTGGTGTAAAGAGCATTGTGTCCGACAGTAATTCCCAACCACCCCCCACCCTCCATCCTCTTTGGGGGTATTTTTTAAAATAGTGTGGCATTATATATCCATAAACATTTATCTTTGGCTGTTGGTTCATTACATTTTCTCTGAAGGAAGCAGTGAGAGATTTAAGGTAGACTGTCAGAAGGAGTTTCTGATTTGATAAACGGTAGGATAGCATCTGAGAAGGAGGGATTTTGTCAGCAGAGGCGAGCCTATTGGAGACAGGCTGGGAGCGTGTGTCAGAAAGAAAAGCAAATAGATTCAGTAACCTTGGGAAATCACTCGATAGGCCAGGAGTGCCTTTAATCCTAACACTTAGGGTAGAGAGAAGCAAGTGGATTTTTGTGAGTTACAGGCCAACTAGAGCTGTACTGTGAGACCTTGTCTCAAATAAATAATTAATTAATAATCAATCATCACGCCAAATAGCACAATATAATTATTGGCTTGTGGTCCCATCTCACTGTTGAGGAGAATGGGGGCTGGGGTGAATTTGCCTCTCACTGGGGATCTGACGTTCATGTCTACTTCCCCTCCAGCTTTTCCTCTACAGGTGTCTGAATTCTTCTCCCAAGGAGCTGGGACAAAGGAAGGGCAAAGATCCCGACCAGGCACACAAGTGGCCGGTAGGCACTGCAGACATGGAGGGCCAGCTGTCGGCTGGGGCTGCAGACATCCCACACACTGCTCATCCCACCCAGAGTCCTGTCACTCTCTCTACCGTGGTGGCCTTTAGAAATGTCAAACTCTTGGACTGGAGTTCTCCCAAGGGACTCTGGGAATGGAAGCCGTGAATATAGGAAGGAAAGGAACACTGGTGTGACTTAGGCCCTTCCTCACACCCCTGAGAAACTTGTCCTTTCTCCTCACAGGGTCTCGGGGTGGGGGGTGGGGGTGGGTGGCCATATTTTAGGCAGGAAAAAACTGGTACCTTGTAACTTGTTGAAGGCAGAACTTGTGTAGCCCAGCTGTCATCAACCCTGGGGGCCCCCAGTGCCCACAGTAACCTGGGCTACAATGGCCATCATCTGGCCACCATCTCCGGATTCTCCCTGATCCCCTGCCTGGCTTTGGGTAGCCTTAGGGTCAAGGTTATTTTCTGGCTTCCCTCCAGGCCTAAAAAAACAGCTCCTAAATGACTGTGTCCTGAGGCACCTGGGCTAGGTTAGAGTCCCAGAATTGGCCTGACCAGCTTGTCCTCCAGGCCTGCCAGGGACAGTGGGGCTGGCTACCTTCTTTCCTGGAGTCACCTCATCTCAGTCTCCCTCACATCATTCTAGAACCTATTACACACACACACACACACACACACACACACACACACACACACACAAAGCAGGGCAGTGGACTTTATTATTTGCAAGACAGTAGCTCATATATTCCAGGTTGACCTCAAATTTACTACTACTGAGGATGACCTTGAACTTCTGATTCTCCTGCCTGCATAAAGAGATTACAGGCCGGACTCACTAGTTGTGTGCTGTGCTGGGATCAAATCTGGGACTTAACATATGCTAAAAAAACACTTTACTGAGCTACATCCTCTGCCCAGCAGAGGAGTATCATATACAGAACCCATAGTCCTATACAGGACTTGTCTCAGACCTGGTGAAATTCCATAATTACAGATGGAGAAACCCAGGCTCAGGAAAAATAAACTCCCTGGGGTCACTCACCGGATAAGCGGACTTGCTAGGATTGGGACTAGGTTCATGTGATCCAGTGAAACTCGGACCCCCGGGTTATACAATGTCCAACCTCAGAGACGGCAGCAGGGGCCAGGCCAGGGAGGGTGCAGTGGGGATCAGCAACAAGGACTTTCTCGGGGAACTTTTCCCATTGAAAATCTGTTCCCTGGCGGCCACGGGTGATGTATGGCTGGAGCTGATGAGAAACGTGCGGTGGAATGGAGACCGGCAGCGCAGGCGGCCCACGCGGGGGCAGCGCGGCATTGAGATTCTGCGGGGCGCTGGGGGCGGCGCAGGCCCTGACACGGGCCGGGTAATTGATCTGGAGGTGCCAATTTGCAGCAACTAAATATTTGGTTTCTGCTTCTGCCTGCTCCGCGCTCTGCTCAAACAAACTTCAATTAAAAGCAAAAAGCAAGCGTGGGGAGGCAGGCATCGCGCCAGGGTCCCCACGGCCGGATCGATGGCACCCAGCCCGAGGGCTGCCGAGCTCCAGGAGGCAATGACTGTGAGGGCAGAGCCGGCGCCCTCTTTCGGATCGCTGAGCACTGGGCGCACGACCCAGGAGAAGCAACGCCAGAGGGTGGACCTCGGAGTCACCAGAGGCCAGGAGCACCAAGCCACCGTCACACAGGACCAGCCCTGACACCTCCAGTCCGACCGATGTCTGAGCCTGCACACTCGAGCAGAGAAAGAAGGGTTCCCTGGGCACCGACCCTGCTTTCCAGATGCATCTCAGCAGAGAAACTTGGAACATGATGTTAACTGTGCTTTCTCTGCATTTTCTTCCAGAGTCACAGGCTCATCTTTCCTACTCATCATGTACCATTGGGTGGGCCAAAAAGCAGTAGGCGAATCCACCCCAGGCCCACCCCGGTGGGGAGAAGAGAGATTCTGGAATTGGGACTAGTGGTGGCCGGGAGATGGAGAAGATGGTGGATCACCGGCCACTTTCAGTTCTCTTGGGGTGCCAGACAAATGGCCACTCACAGGGGATGGGGTTCAGACTGGTTTTGCCCCATCTGGGATCTTCAGTCCTTTTGGGGAGATGTCCTGTGGTAGGATGGGGGAACTTTGGCTGGAGGGTGGCTAGACTGTTCTGGAGAGGACAAGAATGGGGTTGGCAAAGGGGCATCCAAGTGAGCAGATCTTGGAAGGTGGAATGAAGGACACTTGGTGCTTTTTCCTAGGAGCCAGAGGCAGAGGGGTTGGGGAGGTGAGGACTCCGCCTCCTACACTCCTGTGGTCTACCTTCTGACTTGGAAGGCTGCCCCCCGCCCCACACACACACTGGCTAAGTCAGGCCATTCCTAGCCTCCCCTGCTCCCCCACAAAATCTAGGTATCCTGAGTTCTGCTATCCCCACCCTGGAGCTCCTAGGCTAGGGCCAGCCGTGGAGCCCTCAGGTGAGTCTTACAGGGTCCCCGGGCTCCACCCATCCCGGTCTCTGGTCCTCTCTGGAGCACAATGGTCTTATCCGTGGCTTTCTACCTTCTTCATCTCCAGGCAAACTCCCTGAAGCATGCTTCACCTCGGGAATCATCCTCCCAGGCCTCCACCCTCTGCGCTCCTCAATGGCTTGGGGGGCCAACCTCCCCACAAAGAGCTGGATCCAAAGCTCGCTGTGAGTGGAGCCCTCCCCATCCACTCCCTCCCCATGTGTCTGCCCAGGTTGGGGGGAGGGGGAGCTGCTGCTGCAGGCTCCTATCTCCAGCCCCTTCCCTCCAGCAAGCCAGAAGCCTGCTCCCTCAAATCCCCCACCCCCGGGGCTGAGCTGTGGAGCAGAATGATTTCCTGTAATTGGCCAGCAATCCGGCCGCCCGACTTGTTCTATCGACATGCTGGTTAGCTGGAAATTGTATTGGAATCTGAGCTATGGGGAAGGGAGGGGAGGGAGCAAGGAGGGATGGCTTTGGGTCCCAGCTGGGTGCTGCTTTAGCCGAGAGTGGAATGTAGGAGCCATCAGCCAAGATCTGCCCTGGGCAGAGCAGGAAAGCAACCCAGCACATCTCCTCCTTCACTTGGCTTTTCTTTAGCCTCTTCAAGGGCCTCCAGTGGCCATCCATGTGACTCCTCACCTGTGGTCATGTCTACCATTCACTCATGGAGCCCAAGGGCCTTTGTGAGAACAAGAAATACTCAGGAAAGACACTATCCCTCTCCCACCCACTTTGGGCTCCTTGTCCCGTAAGGACAGAGAAGCCATCTGAAGCACTGCCAATAACTGCTGGGAGCCCAGAGGAACGGTGATCAGTGTGGGGCTGCATCCACCCGCCCCGCCCCTACACCACCCACACCAGGTGCTGACTTGTCCACAATGGAGGCTGTGCTTTGTAAAGTGCAAAACTGTGAATTAACCTTGAACAACTTGGACCAGGAGAGAAAGTGGCCTTGGGGCTGGCTGCATCCTTCAACCCTTGCCGAGTGGCAGGTGAGCATGCAGAACCCACAGGTTCCTACTGCTCCTCGCTGGAAACTGGCTCAAGGACGAGAACAAGAGGAGTGAACCCCAATTACAGTCAGCTCCTCCAATGCTGGGGTTCCTGGCATGCGCCACCACAGCCGGATCCCACTCCATCTGCCTCTTAATGGTGCTCAGGGACAGGCAGCTCTGAGGTGGTCTGCCATCCTGAGGGATAGTCCAGAAGGGATCCGGGGCTCAGATCCCTGCTTGGGTGAGTGCTGCCACCTGCTGGCCACAGGGGAAGCACCGTGTTCCAGGTGGACAGGGTCCAGCCACACAGGCACTGAAGGTGCAAGGCTCAGCTCAGAAGGAGGGGAGACTTGGGGGAGGGGTGCAGTTGTGAGGCTGTACTGGCGTTTGCACACCTCCCAGACCAACAATTTATCACAATCTACATCAAATCTAGAGCGCTGGGCCAAGAAAGTACCTGAATGCTATAGTTTGCAAAGGGTTTCTTTTGTTTTTTTTTTAACTGTCCTTAACTTACCATGCAGAAGTCAGAGGCAAGGAGACAGAGCTGGGGCTGCCCTGGGTCTGCTGCCCCTCCTGAGGGAACTCAGGTGGAGCCCCTAAGATTCTTCCATTGCTCTGTGCTGCAGTGTGTCCGGAATGTCACAGGAAACAGTTTCCTCAATCACTGGGTCACAGGCAGCTCCTGCTCCCTCCCCACCTCCTCACATCCCCCTTTGCTGCTTGGAAATGTGCAGGGAGCTAATGAGCTGCTCTCTGAGGTTTAAGCAGCTCTGTGAAGGGGACATTAAAAATGGCCACCGACGCGTTCACATTAGTCACACTCATTTTTGGCCTTAATAGGCTGCTGGAACAAGATCTACACATCAGCAGGTCTGCAGACATTGGTAGGAACGGCTGATGTCTGTATTGGTCTAATTGGGTTAGGAAGAAAAAAACAGATCTGTGGGGTGAGTGGATGTGATCTGCCCAGCACCTCCACCGACCTCCCACAGGTGTGGACCTGGCTGGAGTCCTCTGTGGAGACCTCCCCAGTATGAGCAGAGGCTAAGTGAAAGTCAGTGGACATTTTAGACCATTCATTTTATTGAGCACCAGTGGAGAGCAGGCTGTAGATGGAGCAGAGATGTCAGCCCTGCCATCTAGAGGCATACAGTCTAGAAGAAATCAGTTTCTTGTTGACTTCTACCATCAACTAAGATAGAATATGGGGTTCCTGGCCAGGGAAGCCAGGGGCAAAATACTGCAGGCCAGGGAGCATCTGGGGGAAGGCACAGAGGTCAGACAGCACGGGCCTGGGATTGCCAAGCATGCAGGGCTCAGAGGCAGTGGTGGGAGGTAGGGGCTAAGTTGTAAGCAAAGCCCATCAGAAGCTGGGCCTAGCCACAGCATCCCCCATAGAGGAGCCACATTGCACCCTGGCAAAGGTTTCAACCCAGGAGACAGTTCTGTTTGAAGAAGGCCTTCAGTTCGGAAGAATTTGCTGGGGTCCATTAGGGAGTTTGTGGCCATGATACAACAGATGCTCCCAGAAGGTTCAAGCCCAAGAAACTGTTGACTTCATCATTGTAACCATGGGGGGACCACAAAGACTACTGTTTTTCCTGCCCTTGTGGATACTTTTCTGAGGGTACTGGACTGGGGGATGGTGAGCTCTAGGGAGGGCCAGAAGTACCTGGTAGTGGGCTTCTTTTTGCTGAGTCCCAGACTGGATACACTCCAGAGCAGGGACCAATCCCAGAATCAGAGTGAGTGTAGTGTTGAGGCCATAGTACCTGACTTGGGTCTTTAAGGAGGAGGAGGAGGAGGAGGAGGAGGAGGAGGAGGAGGAGGAGGCGGCGGCGGCGGCCTAAGGCTTGGTGCCTGTCGTACCGAGTTAAGGGGAAGGCAGAAGGTAACGGGTGAGCAGGTAGAGGAGGCTGGCAATGCCTGCCAGCCCTGTCAAGAACCCGAGCCTCAGTGGCAGGTACTCCATGGAGCGCTCCAGCTTGGCGTGCAAGAGAATGACCTGGCGTCTGGTGAGGCTCCACTCACCGGAGTTATCTAGAACGTGGTTGGCCATGCGGGCTTTGTCCTTCAGGGGCAGCTGGGCATTGATCCTTGCCTCTGCGTCCTCACGGCTCAGGCTGTTCCGCTTCATCAGCCGTGCCAGCTGTGTGTCCCGGTCACTAAGAACAGAGCGACAGTGCACTGTGGACCCCAGCCTCCCTTCCCGCAGCAAGATTCACAAGCAGGCAGCTAGGTCAGGCCCAGCCCGGGCATAGGCTACAGCAGCATCTCCTCTTGGGAGACTCCCTATCTTGCAGACACACGGGAGCCCGACAGGTCCTGAGAGCAGGACCCTAGCCTCTCACTCACCCCACACCTCCAACAGGAGGGCCGAGGGCCGAGCAGCTATCTTCCTCCATCCAGGTCAGTCGGTCTGTCTGTCTGTCTGTCTGTCTATTGGCCTGAGTTTTCTCTGCTATGAGGGGAAGATTTTTACCACTCAGGGCCTTTGTCTGCAACTTGAGAAACGGAACAAAGCCAGACATAAGCAAGTCTCTATGAAAGTTAACCTCAGGGGGCTGGAGAGACGGCTCAGCTGTTGAGAGCACCGTCTGCTCTTCCAGAGGACCCGGGTTCGATTCCCAGCACCCACATGGCAGCTCACAACTATCTGTAGTTTCAGTTCCAGGCAAAACACCAAGGCAAATAAATAAATAAAAGTTAAAAAAAAGTTACCCCCAGGAGTGGGGCAGTGTGGTGGCTATGAGGAGAAAAACAAAACAAAACAAACTTTAAGATAAAAAAATATTAAAATAAAAGTTAACCTCATTATATAGAGGCTGCAGTGGGCAGAGAATAAATCCAGTCTTAGTCATGGTATGTCTGTGGAATGGCTGCGAATCTGCAGGAGAATGGAACTGTCTGGAAATGCACCTTTCCAAAGGCCTGACACAGAACCGAGAGCCTCCTGGGATGTAATGGCGGCAGCAGCAGGAGCAGGAGCCTCCCTAGGGCTGTGACAGCCACTGCTGGACTATGCTGATGGCTGTTTTTCTTTACTCATTTCACAAGTCATTTTTTTCTCAAAAACATTCAGGATCACATTTAGGTACAATCACTCTTTAGGAACCGCTCCATGCTGGCTCACAGGGTACACAGCCTTCTGGTGGCAAGCAAATAATCTAACCTTCCTCTTTCTGTTTCTTATAGTTTTATGTTTGTTTGAGACAAAATTTCTGTGTAACAGTCCTGGCTGTCCTGAAACTTGCTCTGTAGACAAGGCTGGTCTTGAAGTCACAGATATCCACCTGTCTCTGCCTCCTGGGTGCTGGGATTAGACCACTGCCCAGCTAAATTGTTCTTAGAGACTTATCTTTATTTTATGAGTGCTTTGCCTGTACCTATGTAAAGGTATCAAGTGTGTTCCTGGTGTCCACATAAGCCAAAAGGAGCTGGATTCCCGGGAACCAGAGTTATGAACACTATGAGCCACCGCATGAATGCTGGGAAGTGACCCTGGGTCCTCCTCACTGCAAAGCCATCTCTCCAGTCATCTCTGACCCTGTTATTAAAGCACAGAGAATCCCAGGACTTGACAGGGCCCTCCTGGCCTCTTCCATAACAGAGTAACAAGGACAAGGCCTGGCTCCATCATCACCACAAGAGACAGACAGGGAGAGACTGAGGCTTCTGTGGGCAAGCACAGCCCTGTGGGGAACCTGACAGGCTCAGGGGATTCAGGCTGAGTGACAGTCCATGAGAGATCTGGGTAAGAGTAGGGCAATGCTCAGGGCACTGAGCATTCCAGTGCACTAGCATCCTCCCACACACTCATCCCTTGAGAACCACCTTGTGCCCAAAATACCTGCAGAGCAAAGGCCCATCTATGTGCCCTGCTATACTTGTGACATCTGAGAAGTTTTTGGGAAGCACAGACACCCTGTAGCCTTGTCTAGTCTCTCACCCACAGGGACTGTGACTCACTGCTCTGGCAGCTTGCTCCTCTTGTTTGCCAAAACTGGATTCTGATTCGCTTTCTGTCCTGGGGGATTCTGAGAAGAAAGCCCCTTCCTTAGGTTCTTCTGACAGCTGCATCCACACAGCTCTCTACTCACGGGTGCTCCCAAAGGTGATTGTGAGCACATTTTGCAAACTGCCCCATCTCCATTTTCCCTCTATAACTCAGAAGTATCCCTCTATCATGAGTACTTCATGCTGAAAGTGAGAGAATGAAGCTGTGAACACGGGAGTGTCTGGAAAGCTGTGAAGGATGAAGTCGCTGAGAAACAGGCTGGCCAGAGGCAAAACCAGGCAACTCAACTGAAGTGTCTCTAATGGCCAGCAGGGGGAGCCCTTCCCCAAACACTAGCAAGGCCTGGGGACCGACCCTCTTAATTCATACCTGCCCCAGGTGAGACAGGATCAGGTAAAAAACGGGTTTCTGTAAGCTTGGGTACCCTAACACTACCGCACTTTGTACCTTGGGCAGCCATGGGAGAAGTGCAGCGCTGTCTCTCCGGGTACAGCTTCCCGAGGTGTCCTTTCCAGTCCCCCTCAGCCAGGCCATGCGGCACACTTACCAGTACACCACCACTGTGTGCTTCATGTACTTGAGCAGCTTCTTGGTCTCGAACAGGAGGGGGATGTCCAGAATCACGTAGCGGTACCCTGGGGAGAGGATGGAAGACTCCCAAGTTCAATTCCACAAAGACAGCAGGAAGGATGCTTGTGACCAGCCCCTGCCATGAAGAACGCCCCAGCAGATGGGAGACCTTCCAAGGACAGACATACCCCGAGTGCCAGCCAGTTCCAATGCCGTTCAGATCAGAATGCTTCAGAAAATAACTTCTGGCTGGCTGACCAGGGGAGACCTTGGAGAAGGACTGGCATTTGCACTGGCTTTGAAAAGCAGGGAAGATGTGGATACTTGGAATGAGAAGGTGGAGGGGAGCAGTTCCGATGAGGACCAGCAGAACCCAGGAGCTGGGAGGTTCTGTGTAGACAGGCAGTGGTCTGCAGCACAGTGCATCAAAGACTGGGTGGTAAGGGTAAACCTTGACCTTCAACCCCAAGATAAGACATGGCCAAGGTGGTAGGCAACCAGAAAGAGTTTCTGGGAAATGCTGAGGCCCTTTTTGCCCTATTTCGTCTTACATCTGCTCAAAAATACCCACAGCATAGGCCCTTTCCTGGAAGCTAGGTCCAGAGTCCTATGGCTCTCTGCCGCTTTCCGTGAGACCTGTACTATCCCAGAGCAGTGAAGGTGGCCCATGGTAACTATAGGGTTCCCTCAATGGAGAAAAGGCACTTCAGGTTCTCCCAAGGCTGGAGAGGGTGATGCCCTCACACAGTGTGAATGGCGCATCCCAGAGTTAAGCACACCTGCTGCCTCTTGTGCCCTGTGTGGATGAACAAAGCTGGAGGGTAAAAGACAGCAGAATAAGGAGAGGAACTGATGTCACTCAGAGACCCAAGGCCTGGAGAGCATCTTCAACCACAGAGCACACACACAGGCTGCTGGGACTGCAGCTCCCTGAAGCCTTGGCTGGTGAAGGCATGGGTTCCTGAGCTCTGCTGACACGCCTTGGTTTATAGCCCCATGTGACAGACAGCAGGTCCTTAGCAAAGCTCCTCTGTGTAAGAAAAGGAATACCTGCTCCACAGGGCTCTGAATGCACAGAACTACTGAGCAGCCGCCAAGGCCTCAGCCAAGTGTCCCCTAAATGACGGGTGTTGTTGCTATTGTTCCTGGGAGAAGGGGAGCTGGCACTGAGCCTCCCTACCTCTCATTTCACCAGCTCAGAGCCAGAGAAAAGACCAGATCCTCCCTGGGCCTCTTATCTTCCTTTCCTGCTCCTTCCCCCTCCCTCCCTCCCTCCCTCCCTCCCCTCTTACTGTCCTTTCTCCTGGGTCTCTCTTGGGAGCTGGAAGCCAGCTCTTTGGTTCACCGGTAAAGGGCTATTCAGCTGTCACATCTCCCCTACGTGATAAGCCCTGAAACTGTCCTGACTCTATTAAGACATCCGCCTGCCTACGCAGAGACCTCCCCAACAGCTGGTGATCTTATCTGACGGTTGATTATACCAACTTTGACAGTTGTATTTGTTATACTCATCAGGGAGAAACTGGGACTGTGGAAGCCACAGCTGTCGTCCCCATTTTTCACCTTATCGAACTGAAAAGAGCTTTCTGGCTTTTCTTTAAGTGGTGGTGGTTGGGGAGGTGGAGAGGCTGGGGATGACACAACACAAGAGCGGTAGAGCTGGTGACATTATCCAGTGCTTAGCTTCAGAAGGGGGAAGCCGGGTGCCTGGCAGCCTGTGACTGTACTCAGAGCTGGCCTGGGAGCGAATGCAAAGGGCAGGCATGGAAGGCAGGAGGGCTCTGCCAGGCAGCGGGGCGGGGCAGGGGGAGCAGTGCACGGCACTAGGCTGGCAGGACTGGGGAGGACAGCAGATCCTGACTCCTGTTCAGAAAGGAAGAAAGATGGCTGCAGCCAAGTGTCTCAGGGACAAACAGCGGAAGGACGGGGGTTTAGAGCAGCTAGGAGCCAGCTCCAGCCTCTCCGGGGCTTTAGGGACTGAGGGGAGGCTGGTCAGCAGCACACATGCTTTCATTGTATTTTAGAGGCAAATACTGACCAGAGAACACGTTAGAAAGAGGCATGAAGGGTAAGGGGCCTGGCCATGGTTACAGAGGGAAAACATGAAGACAACCAAAAGGGATCCCCATACTCTCGAGGAAATAGTCTCCACACTATGACTGATGGGGAGGCTAGGCCTTAGGCCTTCTACCATGGGTACCAGAGGCTGGTAGGAAGTCTCCATGACCTAAGCCAGAGGGAAGTGCCAATAAACAGTGGGCACTCAGCAGCCCAGAAAAGCAACTCCCCACCCTGGACCGCTTCAAATGGAGAAAGGTTTTGTACGACTGCCCGTCCCCTTCAGCTCCCAAGGCTCACCTCGGAGAAAGTACTTGAAGGTCTCTTTCATCATTTCCTTGCGGATCTCAGGATGGGTGATGGAGTTGAGCAGCTGACGACGATCAGGCTGGTTGAAGATCAGGTCTCCAAGGACCTTGCGGTCTATGTCACCATTCTCCAGCAAGACTTCAGTGCCAAAGGCCTCTACAATACGCCGGTGAGCAGGGTACCCCGGCTGCACGACTGAGGTATAAAGAGGCTGAGTCATTCCAGAGCCTCCAGCTGTCCAGAAGACCCCAAGTGACCAGGGGCAAAGTGATGGGGGATCCAGGGCTGTTTCCTAAAGTTGGGGTCAAAATAAACTGAGGGAATGAGCAGAGCACATAGACTTCCTCAAGCCAGGGATGGAGCTGAGTTCAGGAGGACTAGACTCTTAAGGCCAATGAAGAATAAACAGAAATGCTTAGGGACACACTGGAGCAGAGACAGGCCATCCGGCCAGGACAGTCCCTCTCTCTGAACGCCCCAAGAGGACAGAGGAAGCTGCTGTGTGCAGTGGGGTCCCTTCCAACTTACCATGCCGGGCAATGACATCTACATCAATCACAGCACAGCCCAGCTGTTGGAACACCTGGATGACGGAACTCTTGCCTGAGGCAATGCCTCCTGTTAGGCCTACCAGAAACATCTTCCCAGGAGAGAGAAGATAGACCGAGGAGGAGGAGGCCGAAGCACTGTTCAGTCGGCACACTAGCTAATCAGCTGCTCCACCAGGCTGCAAACACCTGTTGTGAAGAGACATTAAGTCCTGATGAGCGCTAGGCCCCAGGGGCTGGGGGAAGGGAGACAGTAGACTGGGCAGGTCCCAGTCCTGGGCTAGGCGAGTTCTGGGGCTGCTTCTGAGAAGAAACTTCCACTACTGTGTGTCTCGATATAAGCTGGACATTAGAGCCTGCTGCGTGCTAGGCAAGTACTGCTCCAATAAGCTATTCCCAGGGCTCATTAGTGCCCTTGAAGGCCTTGAACTTGTCATCCTTCTGCTTTAGGGTTCCAAGTACCTGGGGCTAAATAAAGACCCATGCTACCATTTGCAGTTTCTTTACATCGTTTTTTTCACATTTTTATTTTTTAGTGTGATATATGCCTTTCTTAGTAGGGCTTGAAATCTGTCAGGACCACTTTTGTTAAACCTGCAGATTTATTGTCCTAATTACACTCTGCCTGGACTCACATGGAAATGTTGCCTCTCCTGAAGACCCAAACAACAGTGCGGGGAAACAGCTACTTGGGTGTGGGGCAGGATGGCAGGAAACCAGTCTACAAGTTCACATCTGCCTGGCTCTTCCCACACAGGTCAGGGGCAGAGAGGCCTAACTAAAGAATGCACACTGGACCAGTTAACCTGAGGACACTGTCACCTCCAGGTGACCTCCTCTCAACAAAAGGGACTTAAGGGAGGGGTTCAGCTGTATAAACAGACCGCTCAGCCCAAGCTTGCGACAGAGAATGTGGCATCAGTGTTGTGGTTCCCATCTGGGCTGCTGACCCCCAAGCACAGCTTTTCAACTAGGTGACAGCACAATCCTATAATCCCAACACTTAGGACATGGAGGACGAGAAGACTGGGCGATGCGGTGAGTTCCAGGACAGCCTGGACTACAGAACCAGAATTTATTTCTAAAAGAAAACAAAATCAGGGGGCTGGAGAGATGGCTCAGCGGTTAAGAGCACCGTCTGCTCTTCCAGAGGACCCAGGTTCGATTCCCGGCACCCACATGGCAGCTAACAACTGTCTATAGTTCCAGTTCCAGGCAAACACCAAGGCAAATAAGTAAATAAATAAAGTTTAAAAAAAAAAAAAAAAAAAAGAAAACAAAATCAGAACAAGAGGGGGTGAAGCGGGGCAGTGAGAAGGCCGGCCAGGTGAAGGTGAAGCCTGGTAGCCTGAGTCCAACTCCTGGGGCCCACACAGCGTAAAGAAAGAACTGAGAACTGACTCAGGTTCCTCTGACCTCCACACATGCATCTTTTTAAAGTAATTTAAAACAACTAAAACAAAACTCACGAAATGGCTTCAATTATGTTTCAGGCAGCTCTTGCCCATGTCATGGCTTCTCCACACCAGCAAACGCTGTTGCAAACCCCTATGTGAGACTGCTGTTATGAACTCCAGTGCTTCCCTAAATGCTCAGAATTATCCCTACTTACAGAAACACAGCGGGTTAATTATAAAAAAGAAAGAATATTTCCCTACTGTCATTCCTTGGCATTTACGTATCATATTAGTGAATTTTTGGAGAATATGACCAAAATGTTTGATCTTAAAATTGCTGTTTGAGTTTCATTTTTTAAAAATTATAAAATAAATTTGGGCAGAATTAAGGCACAATTTTCAATAACTTCTGAAATAGCCCTAAACACACCTATACCATTTTATAGTATGTACTCTTGTAAAATAGTGTTCCCAGCATTGATGTTCAGGAAATTAAAGTATCAACTCTGAAAAACACTGAAGGTGATCTACATTCTTTAATATCAAATATTCAACCCTGATTTAATTTAATTCTTGCTTAGTATGGTATTCTCCGGTGTCCCAGCACTCAGGAGAAGGAGGTAAGGGGATTATTACAAGTTTGAGGCCTTGAGTACACAGCAAAGCCTGCCTCAAAAAGGCAAGAAAAGGCTGGAGAGGTGGCTCAGGGGTTGGGAGCAGTTGCTGCCCTTACAGAGGACCCAGATTCGATTCCTAACACCCACATGGTGGCTCACAACCGCTTGTAACTACAGTCCAAGGATCTGACACCTTCTTCTGATTTCTGCAGGCACCAGGCACACACCTGATGTAAACATATATAGTCTTGTCTGAAGAACACTCACACACATAAAAACCAATTCCAAAGAGTTACTATTCATGTAAAAACAGTGAGTGTATCTATCTACCAGTGTGCAAATCCATTTCCATCATATGTACACCAAGACATGTACATCTCAGTATGTAGCTGAGGATGACCTTGAACTCCTTGATCCTCCCAAATACTGGGGCTATAAGTACCTTCATTTGCTTAGTTTTCCTGCTGGTCCTTAAAACAATCAAAAATAGCAAGTTCATTATTTTCTTGATTATTACCACTAATGCTCAGGTACCCAGAGTCACATTCTGGTGAAGGATATGGGTAGGAGCATTTCAGGAAGTCCTGCTCTACAGAAAGCAGGTTCATCCCTATCTTCCTGGACACTAGGGGAATGGGGCAGGGGGACCTGAACACAGAGGTAAGGGCCAGCTTCCCACAGGAAAAGCCACCAACTGACTGCCGGACTTGGCTGAAGGGACTCGGAAGACTGTCTAGCCAAACTGACCTCAGCCCATCCTCACAGAGCTGCCCAGCCCCCTCCTGAGAATAGGATGGAATCCAATCTCTGGGGATAGAGCAGCTCAGCAATTCTATGGCAGGCCTCAGAATAGATCGTAGCCCTTCATTTACAAATAGTGAGGGGCAGAAGAGACCTGCCCAGGCAGGCTTAATCTCAGTAGATAGCTGGGGATGACCTTAAATTCCTTGATCCTCCCAAATACTGGGTTATAAGTATGTGCATCATTCCTAGTAGCTGATTTCTTGACTGTCATATTGTTTTGTTCTGCAGAAAGGGATGAAGGGTGTTCAGTGGTCAAAACACAGATATAAAGTGTAGGTCCTGTGGCAGCCAAATGGACAAGACCCCCTTTACAGTGCCTTAGACTTGCATCTGTGGAAACAGCCACAGACTTGGCCTTCATGAGGAAGGCTGAGGGGACAGACAGATTCATGCATGGGAGGCCCTTGGCTGCTGGTCTGAAGGGAATGGGTAAGAACCAGCTGTTCCCGCCCAGTAAGCCCTTGGTGGCTCATTCCCTCACCAGCTGTTGGATAAGCTCTGTGTTTGTCAGCAATGTGCCAGGGACCTCTCGAACAACCCATGGAAACCATGGGTCTTGCCCTGTGGTAAAACTGGGGACAGATGAAAACAGCTGGAAGCAACTGTGTGTGTGTGTGTGAGACAGATACTGACCCTGCCTGGCCCAAAAGCCCCTTTGCCCTCTAGGCCAGAAAACAAAGCTGAAGCTGAAGCCCACGTCTTTTAAAGCCTAGTTAGACAGAAAGCAAGGCTTCTACCACTGGAACCTGTCAACAACCCCTGCGAGCACACATCAACAGCCATCTCTAACAACCCATGTTGCCAATCAAGCCATTATTTTCTAGAATCTACCTCCCTTCCCCTGTTGAAATGCTGAGGCAGGGGGGCTGGAGAGATAGCTCAGCGGTTAAGAGCACCGTCTGCTCTTCCAGAGGACCCGGGTTCGATTCCCAGCACCCACATGGCAGCTAACAACTGTCTGTAGTTCCAGTTCCAGGCAAACACCAAGGCAAATAAATAAATAAAGTTAAAAAAAAAAAAAAGATTAAAAAAAAAAAAAATGCTGAGGCAGAACCTCGAAGCCACCCCTAAGCCTGGCAAAATCTGAGTCCTCTGTAAAGCTTTCAAAAAAAAAAAAAAAAAAAAAGATGTAGAGCCTAGGAGACTGGATGTCAGCCCTCAATAGAAACCAGCCAGGCTAGAAGTACTGGCTAAAAGGGAAGGTCATAGGCTACACAGAGTGGCCTGTCTGTGAGCCTGTGAAGCTACCTGTGAGTCCTCAAGGAGTTACAAAGCCTGAGCCAGAGTGGCAAGTGCTCTGCAAATGACCAACGACGGGGACCCAGAAGCCTATCCTTCTCCGGACCTCAGTGCTATCCCTGTACACAAAGGGCCCAGCACAGCATCAGATCCTGAGGGAGGCTGTGTCATCGAGGATTTCTTCCTCTCTTGAAGCAGTCAAAAATGCTCAGCTGAGAAATCAAGAAATGTCATGACCAATAAAAGCCTTGGTTTCTCTCTTTTTTTAAAAAAAGGACATGTATTGCTAAACAGTGGTGGCACATGCCTTTAATCCCATCACTCAGGAGGCAGAGGCAGGGAGAATCTCTGATTTTAGGTCAGCTTGGCCTGTAACATGAGTTCTAGAACTACTTAGTGAGACTCTGTCTCAACTAAACAAAAGTTACATGTATCATGTCTGTGTGTGGAGGGCAGAGGATAACTTACATGTATCATGTCTGTGTGTGGAGGGCAGAGGATAACTTACATGTATCATGTCTGTGTGGAGGGCAGAGGATAACTTACATGTGGGTCCTGAGGGTAAACTCAGATCATCACGCTTGGCTTCATGGAATGGGCCGCCTTGCTGGCCCAAGGCCTGTTCTCAGAGCAGGCTTGGCTGGAGGAAAGCTAAGCCAGAACTCAGCATGGGATTCACCAGGCAGGGCCAGCAGAAAAGCAGGCCTCCTCCCCGTCATTCCTCATGTTAAGGGGAGAGGCAGATACAAAGGAAAGGCAAAGACAGAGTGTCTACTAATCCTGAGAGCCCAAAGACCCCTAACTCCACAGAACTCTGCAGTCCCCACTTAACTCCCTGGAAGCTAAGATCATGACTAAAGGGTCATCTGGGCATGTCACGCTTCTGTATAACCCTTCCCTATTCCTATAGCCACACAGAGGTCTCTGGAACTCCCCCCTGGACATGCTGCTTCTTCCCTATCTCAAGGCCTCCCTGCATGCTGTTCCTAAGAACTCTTCTGACTCACTCTTTATCCCATACCCACTGCTAAGTGATCCTAGCAGACAAACAAGCATCTCAGTCTGGAGTGGGGGTTAAGCCATAGTGTGTGTGTGTGTGGGGGGGTGGGGAGATAGGAATAGCACTAGAATTGATGTGGGGGCGGTACATTTGCTGTCTTGAACAGGGACCAGAGGTCTGTGTGAGCTAAGGCCTCTACTTAGCAAAGGTAAGTTACCTTGGTGAACAACCCCAGATTCCTGACATTGCCTGCCAGTCTACTCACTCTGCCTCCCATGTACTCATGCTTTGTACTTTTGTATATGGCCATTTTTTAAAAGAAGATTTAATTATGAGCATGTACATGCACATGCCCGCAGAGGCCAGATGCATTAGATCCCTTTGGAGCTGGAGTTATAGGCAGGTGGGTACAGAAACCCAAACTTAGGTTTCCCATGAGACTAAGACAAGCTCCTGAGCCCCTGTTCATGACCACTCGAGTGTCAGATAGAACAAGTTCCCCAAAGCCACAGACCACATCTAAGTTGATCCCATCTCCAGCCTCCTGCAGGATATTCAATGTCTCATTTAACAGGTGGCAACATCAGTTAAGTTACTTAACCTTTCTTTGCCTCAGTTTCTTCACATGTAACTTGGAACTAAGGGCACCTATTCCATAGATAGACTGTTTGTTTGAGAGACATGGCCTCCCAATAGGCATAGGCTAGCCCCTAACTTGCAGTGATCCTCTTTACCCAGAACTTCTCAACACTAGACTACAGGGTAAACCATGCCCAGTTAGAGGGAATCTCTGCCAGCCTCTGATAGAATAATGCCCAGGGAAGAAGGATGGAAACATTTGGAGTCACATTCTCCTGAGCAAACCAGAAGCTAGAATTAGTCTCTTGGTCAGTTAGCAAATCATTTCTGGAGGGAGTGAGGTGGGGGATTAAAGCACTCTGGATGATGAGGAGGAGATGCTACTTGAGTAATCATGCCCCCCCCCAAGATACCATGGGAGACTTCTGCTGTGCCCTTCCACCCCCGTTTGCACCAGGCTGGGCCCTGCTGCTCATTACTGAGCAGCTCACTTCTCAGGGCATCACACGGGGCAGGTATGACCAGTTGCCACTTTTCTCCTTCAATTGCCTTCCAAAAGAGATGCATCCATTCTCCTCCAGTGATCAATATAATCATTCATGAAGATGAGTCGTTCCTGTCTTGGGACCCAATTATTTTCTTGTAGAACCAATGACTGAAAAAAACTATATTGTTGCCAGTTAACTATTAAGTGCTATTTTTATACAGTTTCCCACTCCTAATCTGTCATTATTGGTGAGGGGTCCCAGCTCTCCTTTCTGCTGGGTCTATTACATCACCACTTCCTCTGAGCTGCTGTGACTTGGAGGGAGTTGATCTTTCCTTCTGCCCATGGCCAACACCAAGTGAAGGAGATGGTCTCTTCTCAACACAAACCAGCACTGCAAGGAGCAGCTATGACTGGGGAGAGTGTGCAAGGACCGGATGCTATGCAGACACTGATGTAGAAAACGGGTTATGGGGAAGGCCCCCAAAACCAAAAGGCTTTGCAATCAGAAGGGCCTTGAGAACTCCCTCAGCCCCTTGGCGTTTGCCCTTGGGCAATTTCCCTCGGCAGTCAGAGCTTCCCTTTAGTTGAGTAAGAAATGGGATTAGTTCCGACTTCGCACAGGAGTCTTGTCAGAATAAAGTGAAAGGACGGAGGTCATGGTCACTTCATCTTCCCAATGCAGAAAGTGACGTCACAGCCACTGAAACCTATGTTCCCACCTATTCGAGCAACATAGCAAGAATCTCAAAAAAGGAGGGAGGAGAAAGAGGGGGACGGAGGGAGGAGGGCACAGATTCCGTGTAAGGTGACATGACAATTCTTGGGAGCAGGTCCCTCCTGACACCAGCATGCTGTTGCAGCCAGTGTGAGTTCAGGTGAGGCCCCAGAGCGCCCCAGGAACGCCTATCCCACTCCAGTGTAAGCCAAGACCTCACAGTGTCCTTCCTTCCTTCCTTCACAGGCCTCAGGGACACAGGATGCTCCCACCATCCCTCCACTAGCCCTCCATGGCCACAGGGCTACTTGGCCATGGTGAGCACTCTGCTCCTCTGCAGCTCCTGCTCAAAGACCGATTCTGATAATCCAGGGAATCCTTGAGCAGGGGAACCAACTCCTTAGACTGATCTCAAGAGCACTCGTGTACACGCGTGCGCGCACACACACACCCTCACTCACACACACCCCTCTTCGCACACCCCTAAAGAAAATTAATTACAAAGGAAAGCGCTCCCCTAAACTCCCCTCTGCCTCCCGTGGCAGTCCTCAAGCCTGTAAAACAGCACCAGGCTTTGCTCTGCAGGTTGCCTTGCTTCTCTTCACAGCACTTACTGATCCAGCCCCAACCAACACACCGTGCGCCTGTGGTGGAATATCACCTGGGGTGGAATACTGTTTCCAGGTGTGTTGCTTTTGTTTATGCTCTGGAACATTTGTTTAATGATGCAAAGATGAGCTACACTTGATTGATTAAATACATTTCACCTGAGGTCAGGATGCTCAGTCAGAAGCTAGCTGACAGGAAGGGGGGGAGAAGCCAGGTGAAGGGCTTTAAGTGGGGGCTGGGAGAACAGGCAGCTTTCTGGGAGCCAGCAGGGACAGGAGGTGAGCTACTTGCTATTCAGCCTCTCTGAGGAGCAGAATTCCATCTCAACCTTTGAGTCTTGAGTTCTTTAGAGGAACAGAGAATTAGGTCAGTTCCCTTGTTGCCTGGGGGAAGAGACAGGCTGAGGCCCTTGCATCCCAACCACTGCTGGTGGTGAAGGACTTGCAGTTGCTGACAGGGACAGCCATTACTTAAAAGAGCAACAATTGTAAAAGAAAGACAACACACACCCATGTTTGCTGTAACCTGCTTCACACCTAGAACCCAGTCTTAGGTCACACGTAAGCCATAGGTAAGAACCCACCGTAGCAGCAGAACTCCATGTGGGGGTGACAAAATTCGGTAGCGGTAAAAGGATTATAAATGTGCAATGGCCAACATGAATAAAAATGAATCCAAGGGGGCTAGAGAGACGGCTCAGCAGTTAAAGAGCTCTGACTATTCTCCCAGAGGACCTGAGTTCGATTCCCAGCATCCACATGGCAGCTAACAACTGTGTGTAATTCCAAGATCTGACACCCATACACAGTTATACATGCACACAAAACACCAATTCACATAAAATAAAAATATTTTTAAAAAAGGAATCCAATGAAGTAGCACGGAACTTCAATGCATCCTGGTCCTGAATATCCAACAGATATACTTACCTCGTGCACAGTGCAAAGCACTCACAAGCAGTATATACACCTGGGTTAGTGCACGCTAGGAAGTATAATGCTCTTACTGTAGGTACAGAATGATGGTCTTATAGAAAGTAGTGGAGAACGGGCAATTTAGCTCAGAGTACTGGAGCAATGGGTGATATCCCGCCCAGCCCAGCACAAACCAGGTGCGGGCAGCTCACTTCCGTGCTCTCAGAACTAAGAGGCAGGGCCCATGGAAATGGCTTAGTGCGACAAGGCACTTGCTGCCAAGCCTAATAACCTTGGTTCTATCCCCAGGACCTACAAGGTGGGGGGAAGGAACCACCTCTGCAAGTTATCCTCTGACCTGTCCAAAATAAAACACTGAAATTACGCTACATCCTGCAGCTATTTCAAGGGTTCAGTCAAGATTTATTTTTAAGTTTTTAAATTAGATTTGCATGCCACATGTGTGTCTTGGTGTTCACAGAGGTCAGAGGCATCAGATTGTCTGGAACTGGAGCCACAGATGCTTTTGAATCACCCTGAGGGCGATAAGAATCAAGCCTAAATCTTCTGTAAGAGCAAGAAGTATTCTTAACTGCTGAGCCGTCTCTATGCTCCAAGATTTAGTAAGTTTAAAAATCCATGGGGAGGGACAGATGAAGAGATCTAACAAAAGCCCTTTATCAGCTGGGCCATCTCTGTGGCCTCCAAGATCTAAATTTTTGTTTACAAATAATCACACCTATCTCACTAGTGTGCAAATCTGCTTTCATCTTCAGCAAATGGTAAAATTATATGTGTGCCAAGGAATTAAAGTAAATGTCTGAGTTTTTGCCTGCACATACATATGTACACGTGTGTGCCGGAAGCTCTCAGAGACCAGAAGAGGGCACCAGATGTCCTGGAAGTGAAGTTTCAGTTGTAAAGTCACCTGATGTGTGTTAGGGGAACCAACGCCATGAAAAAAATATCACTTGATCTTAGACTGCAGAGCCATCTCGCCAGCTCCTGGTTTTATTTGAAAAGACAATCCAGAGGGGATCCGGGCCCCTATCTGCACACCACTGCAATGGGCCGGCCTAGGTTTACTTCCCAGCTTATCTTTAACCTTTACGCTTTCCCCAGACCTACCCTAGCAGTGCTCACCCCTCGTTTGTGTGACCACCGGTCCGCTGTGACTCCTCTCTCAATCATGAGACAAAACTCAGGTCGTTAGACGTGAGAGCCTTCTCTCCAGTCCTCATTTTAATATTTCTTCTTTATGTGTATCTCTGTGGGTATAATATGCTGTGTGTGCAGATTCCCCACGGAGAACAGAAATCCCCTGGAGCAGGACTTAGAGGTCTCTGAACTGTCCAGTGTGGGTGCTGGGAACCAGACTTGGGCCTCTGGGAGAGCAACAAGCACCATAAACTGCTGAGCCAGCCCTCCTGCCCTGTCCCCTTAGATTGTTTTGTATTTGAAATGTTGCCACTTATTAAAGATGTAAACAATGTATATGCTAAAGAGAGAGGCATACTTGCTTACTTTTACATTAATAATTAACTGTGGCTGATATGTGGGACATAAGCTTCATTTTCCGAAGTTGACTGAAACAAACCCTGATTTTAGGACAAAAGATGCTAAAGCAGGTGTCACAGCATAGACGGGAATCCCAGAACACAGAGGCAGGGGAGTGTGAAGCTGGCAAGTGAAGACAAACCCGAGAAACTACCAACTGCTTCCCAGCAACACAGCACAAAGTAGCCTACGTGTACATAAGGTCATCTGATTTATTTATTTATTTTAGAGCCTCACTGTGTAGCCCTGGCTGTCTTGGAACTTACTCTGTAGATCAGGCTGGCTTCAAACTCAGAGATTCACCTGCCTCAGCCTCATGGGTGCTGGGATTAAAGGTTTTTCAAGACAGGCTTTCTCTGTGTAACAGCTCTGGCTGTCCTGGAACTCACTTCGTAGAGCAGGCTGGCCTTGTGGTCTGCTCCTCCCTCCCCCTCCCTCCTCCTCTTTCAAGGCCATTTTAGAAATGGTCAAAAATGAAACTTAAAAATCTGTAATTCATGTTCCAGGGGAGCCAATGCTGCCTTCTGACTTCTTCAGGGCCCCAGGTACACACTTGATGCACAGATGTATATGCAGGCAAATATTCATAAGCAAAAATTCTAAATCTAAAAGGAAGTAATTCATTTGTGCTGTAGGTGGTATATGCACACGCAGAAACCAGAGGATGTGCCATGCTGTTTTATTTATCTTGGGTCTCACTAGACCTGGAGCATGACAACTAGACCCAGAAAAGGTCCTCCTGTTACATTTCAACCCAGGTCCTCATGTTTGCACACTAAGTGCTTTTATACCCTGAGCCATCTGCCCAGCCCTGGAAATTGAACTTTAATGGCAAGGAGATTAGTTTAAGTATAGTTTATAAATCTAACATAGCTTTTGAAATTAAAAATTTTTTTAAATATTTTAAAACTGTCTCCAAGGACTTCAGATGATCAATTACTACTTTTACAATTCAATTTTTGGAAAGGTTATTTTTCAATTTAAAATCATCTGTAGTTATAAAGATTTCTAAATAAGCATTTTCCATTCTGTTCTTCCATGTTGTGCTTTAAAGCAAAAATTGTCCATCTTATCTTATAACATTAGACGCTATAATTTCTTCCTCGAGGAGATATACTTAAACCACCGACTTCTTTGATAAGTCATAAGGAAAAACACTAACAAAATTAGATTTCTTCTCAGTCAAAACTACAACTCTATCTTTCTGCGTAAACTTTACCCTGACAGTCACCTTAAGTCTGCATATAGTAACAAACTTTATAATCACAGCCCATGTGTTTACAAAGGTTTGTAAGCAAATGGTTGTTGTTTTTTTTTTTTTTAACTTTTATTTATCTATTTGCCTTGATGTTTGCCTGGAACTGGGAACTGGAACTACAGACAGCTGTGAGCTGCCATGTGGGTGCTGGGAATTGAACTCCAGTCCTCTGGAAGAGCAGTCAGTGCTCTCAACCACTGAGCCATCCATCTCTCCAGCCCCGTAAATGGTTGTTAAAGGCACAGCTTTTGATAAAGTTAATGCCTTTGGTAGGGTATATTAATATGAGGAGATATTTGTTTCTCTCCAAGTGCCTATGGGAACATAAAGTGAGCCAGTCATGTTCACTGCTGCCATCCTGAACTTTTACTACAAACTCAACATTTCCACCGGCCATCAGTTAGTTGCTATGCATCATCTGTACAGAGCACCAAGGAAAAGACATCCATTTTTAAGATAATAGCTTCCCCTCTTGTGACCTTTTATGTAGGAGAAAACAGTGAATCCTTCTGAGTGTTTCCTCTATAGTCATATCTTACATAAAGAAACACCGTGACTGACCTGAAGAAGCACAGGCTTTGAACTGCCCTGGAGCACGGGAATGAATGTTCAAGTTGGTCACTGCTATTTTCAGACATTCTTTTGGAGACAGCATTGTTTGATCAAAGCATTTTACAAATTCCACCTCCATGCTTTCCACCCATGAACTAGTTCTGCCATTTCAATACCAGCAGGTAGCTGGGCACAGTGGTTCATATCTAATCTCAATGCTAGGGAAGCTGGGGGAGAAAATCTCCCTTCACACCAGCCTGAGTGATGAGACCCTTTCTCAACCAGTCAATAAATAAAACAGCAGCAGGCAACAGGCTGTCTTCTACTGTACACAGCGTTTACTCTTCCCCAACTAAACAAGTATAAGATGCAAAAACTCTAACAGAATGGATTTCTTTCTTTTTCACAGACAGGGTTTCTCTGTGTAGCACTATCCTGGAACTCACTCTGTATGTAGACCAGGCTGGCCTTGAACACAGAGATTTGTTTTAGAGATATTTTTGGACTTGTTTGGGCTAGAAGTTTGTGTGGCTTTTATTTTTTAAAGAAATGAATTAGACGTTTATATTAATTTTATATTCTTTAGCCTATGTCAAAAGTATATTATTAGTTGGCTCTTTTATCTTAATTTATTTTTAGTAATTTATTTATCATGTGGCCTGACCAGTGGCTCATTTGGATTTCTTTTTTTTTTTTTTTTTAAAACTTTATTTATTTGCCTTGGTGTTTGCCTAGAACTGGAACTACAGACAATTGTTAGCTGCCATGTGGGTGCTGGGAATCGAACCCGGGTCCTCCGGAAGAGCAGACGGTGCTCTTAACCACTGAGCCATCTCTCCAGCCCCTTGGATTTCTTATATGGCTTTTTTTGGGGGGTTGGATGGAGACTGACGGACTCGGCCCTCCTTTTGTTTTTATTTTGATTTTTTGTTTATTATTATGGTGTTTGTTATAGGTTAAAATAGTTAACTTTATTTATAGTATATAGAGAACATTTTTATTATTTTTGTCTAATTAAAAAGGAAGGTTTTAATATTTATATAGTAAAATCATATATAACTGAAAGTTATTAAGTGAAAATTATAGTTATAGTTTATTGTAATAAATACTATAGTTTATTTGTAATTAACAAACTTAAAGATAATATTTTATTATTTATTTTATTTTGTGAGTTTAAAGTTTTATATTTAATATATCTTTTAAAATAACTAAGAAGAATTATATCCATAATTATACATTGAGTGCTATCTGTTATAAAGAGATTTTTGGACTTGTTTGGGCCAGAAGTTTGGACTTTGTCTGTGTGGCTTTTTTTTTTTTTTTTAAATTTTATTTTATGTGAATTGGTGTTTTGCCTGCATGTATAACTGTGTATGGGTGTCAGATCTTGGAATTACAGTTGTTAGCTGCCATGTGGATGCTGGGAATCAAACTCAGGTTCTCTGGAAGAACAGTCAGTGCTCTTAACTGCTGGGCCATCTCTCCAGCCTGTGGCTTTTATTTTATTTTGTTTTTTATTTTTATTTTTTAAATAATTCTTTCTTTTAAAGATTTATTTATTTATTATGTATACAGTATACAGAAGACGGCACCAGATCTCATTATAGATGGTTGTGAGCCACCATGTGGTTGCTGGGAATTGAACTCAGGACCTCTGGAAGAACAGTCAGTGCTCAACCTCTGAGCCATCTCTCCAGCCCGTGGCTTTTATTTTTTAAAGAAATGAATTAGACATTTATATTAATTTTATATTGTTTGGCCTATGTCTTAAGTATATTATTAGTTAGCTCTTTTATCTTAGTTTAACTTATTTTTAGTAATTTATTTGCCACGTGGCCCAGCCTGTGGCTCATTTGGATTTTTTACATGGTTTTTTTGGGGTCAGATGGAGACGGACTGACTCTGTCCTCCTCCTACCTGTCTCTACTCTAATTTTTTGTCTATTGTTATGGTGCTCACCATGGGCCAAAACAGTTAACTTTATTTATAGCATATAGAGAACATTTCCACCACAGAGATCCACCTGCCTCTGCCTCCCAAGTGCTGGGAGTAAAGGCATGGGGTCACCAAGCCCTGCCTAACAGTAACAAACTCCCCCCTCCCCAAAATATTTTATTTTCTTTCAGACCATGTTTAATTAAGTGTCTATAAAAAGTTGTTCAACAGCCAGAAAGATGGTTCAGTGGTTAAGTGCACTGGCTATACTTGGAGAGGACCTGGGTTCAAATCCCAGCATCTGTGAGCACCAAGCAGGCATAAGATTCACAAACACTCACTCAGGCGAAACACTCACTTTAAAAAAAGACAGAAAACATATTCTTGGACTGGGGATATAGCTCAGTGGAAGAATATACTTAACTAACAAGCATTAGGTCCTGGAAACAAAGCAAACTTCTTGTTATTTGGTTTTTGAGACTGGCTATGTATCCTAGAACCATCCTGAACTGTTCCTTCGACTTCCACCTACCAAGTGCTGAGACTTTATGTTGAACTACTACCCTTGGCTTAATTTTAAAAGTTGATATTCACACGTACATACATACATAGTGGGAATGGTTGAGATTACTGTATTAAAGGGATTTCATTCTGACTTGCAATAATACAATGTGTCATGGATGTGTCTGGAACCCCTAGCACTTTAGAGGTGTAAGTATGAAGATCAGGAGTTCAAAATCATCCTCAACTACTACACTAACTGTTGGAAGCCAGCATGGGCACAAGACCCACGTCTCAAAAAATCACAACAAAAAAGCACCTATAACTCAGGGGGTGGAAGCTGCAGGGCCAGGCAAGTCTTAGATACAAAGTGAGTTCAAAACCACATAAACTCCTGTTACAACACCAAAATAAAATCCCCCCTCCTTTCTCTAGACAGGTCTCCTATGTAGTCCTGGCTGGCCTGGTCTCTGCCTCTTCATCCACCATGCCTGGCAAGATAAAACATTCTAACACAACTCTATCCAAAGATATACTTATTTAACACCTGCTGAAGAATGATGATACATTTAAAGTCTGTTTCCCATAACTAAATCACTGATTCTGTTAACAGAGAAGACTTTTGTGTATAAACAAGTGTCCATTCTATGCTGAGAATCAAGACTGTGGTGAGGCCAAATGGTGTAATTCTGACAAACACTGCCAGAAACACCTAAGAGTTACTCAGTGCTGGGCTCTCAGTCAATTATTGCTTGGTGCTCAATCATAATTTCACAGTTGTCATATTTTTAGCAGCTCTCATATTCAGTTAGCCCAACTCCACGTGGAATCAGCATTCAATTTAACAAGCTGTGGGTTAAAACATAAACAAAAAACCCCAAATGTAAAACATTCAAAACTTCAATGTATCACCTTTAAAACTGAAAAAAAGGGAAAGTGTAACCAGATAATAATTTCCCTGCAGTCCAGGGTGATCACAGTAGTTATGAGGACTCAATAAGAACACTTGTCTATGCCTCCTCTGGGAAGCAAAACTAGAAGACAGGTACACTGAGGCCCTCAATTTTTTAAAAGTAAGATTTAAACTTTTATCTGGGGCCGAAGGTCTTGCTTTATGTAGCCCACACTGGCCTGGATGCTCCTGTGAGGCCCTTAACTAGGGGGTAGGTAGCAGATTCATCCCCAGATTTAAACTAAACTAAAAGAATTTAGAAGACCAACTGACTAGTCTAGTTTCTGAGGAGGGAAGCCATGAAAAACAAGATTTGAAAATTGGATGGTAGATGCAAAAGAGCATCTCTCACCGATCTTGAGATGAATTTCACCCCCATTTTTCAGATGAGCAAACTGAGGGTAGGTAGGCAAGGCGAAGAAGGTCATACTATTGAAAAGGACATAAGTTGAATTCAAAAATCAAAACTGAATCTGATCTCACAGCTTCAAAGCACAGAGGCTTTGGCCAGAAACTCAGATTCTCCATCCCTTTCTAGTTGTAACGTTTTGGCTCCTGTTTCCACAGCTTTATAGGGGAAATAACATTTGATTTTGCAGGTTTGTTGTCAAGATGATGATAAACGCGCTTGTTTGCCCCAGGGTCAGCTACAAATATGTGCTTTAAAAAAAAAAAAAAAAGGCGCGCACAATGCACCAAACTCCATTGCAAGATCCCGCGCTCTAGCGGTGGGCCCGCGCGCAGACCCGGCCCCCAGCCCGCGCGGCGCCGGCGGAGGAAACAAAGCGAGCGCTCACCGCTGCCGCCCGCCCCGGCCCGCCCCCTCCCGGGGCTAGCGGCTTCCCTTCGCAGGCGCCGATACCTACCGGGGCTCCGACTTGGCCTCAGCCTCGGCCGCTAGCCCAATCTCTACGGCGCTTACTGGCTGGCTCGGGACACACAGGCGGGACGCGGGAGCGTGCACGCGGACCGAACGTCCAGCCAGCGGAAGGGGCGGGACCGGAAGGCGGGCCCCGCCAGCTGCTAGCCAGGGAGGAGATGGGCGTGGCCGGCCAAGCTCTGGAGTCAGTGCTTTTAACTACTTTTCGGAGAAAACGTACATCCTGCCACAATTTTTATCACTTATTCTTCCCCATAGAGCAGTGAGGATGAACCTTACATTCCACTAACAAGACGATGAGAAAAGGCTGTTAACCATGGCTCCGCATCAGTAACCATAGTAGCCATAGTAGTAACCAGGGCACCTTTTTCTTGTTTCGTTTTTCCGAAAGGGTTTCTCTGTGTAGCTTTGGAACCTACCTGTCCTGGAACTCGCTCTGCAGACCAGGCTGGTCTTGAACTCACAGAGATCCACCTGCCTCAGCCTCCCGAGTGCTGGAAGTGGGTGTGCCACCACCACCCAGTTAAGGGCACTTTTTTATCCACCAGGCCTTAAGAGCACTCTGTAAGGCCTCAGGGTCCTTACTGCTGATACTGTTGTTAATCTCATTTTACACAGATGTAAGTGATAATTTCGTAGTTAGTTCATTTGTCCGCTCTAAGTTATTTGATTGCTGGCCCATATTTTGTCCACACCTCATCTAAATTCCTCTAGAACAGGGGGGATAATCTCTACTGAGCAGTGTTGGTGAAAGAATTGGAAACAAGAACCTAATGCACAGGTAGCAAGTGGTTCTTAATGATGCATATTCTGTCTCCCCTCTTTCTGAACTGTAATCTTGCCCTCTAATTAAAGGTAGGAGGGGGCTGGAGAGATGGCTCAGCGGTTAAGAGCACCAAGAGCACCGTCTGCTCTTCCCAGAGGACCTGAGTTCGATTCCCAGCACCCACATGGCAGCTAACAACTGTCTGTAATTCCAGGATCTGACACTCTTACACAGTTATACATGCAGGCAAAACACCAGTTCACATAAAATTAAAAAAAAAAAAATTCAGAGAGGTGGTTAGAACGAGCGGGAGAAATTTTTCTATGAGCCTAAGAGGACATCTAATGGCATTACTAGCTGTTGAGTCAGTCAGTGGATGTTAGTGGTTTGCTAAGTTAATAGATTCCAAAAGTGCTTTGTGGGGTTTTTGTCTGGTTTACTCTTTGTTGTTGTTTGTATTTATTTATTTATTCGAGACTGGCTTTTCTTGCTCTGGCTGTCCTGGAACTCACTCTGTAGACCAGACTAGCATATCACAGACATATGCTTGTCTCTGCCTCCTGACTTCTGGTATTACAGGCATTTGGCACCACTGCCCAGCTCCAAAAGGCTTATCTATTCTTTTAGCTGAAAGATGTTAGCACAAACGTAGTGGTGGGTAAGGAATGGCTAATCCAGAGGGCTAGAACTAGCCCAAAATAAAGTAATTAGCCCTGGGCCTGGACTATTACAGTCTCTCCATAGTGCTGCAGTTCTAAACAGCAGTGTCTGCAGAAATCACAGTTTCCCCTGCTGGACAAGCATCACCTTTTCTGCATGTAGGGGATACATATTATTTATTCAATATTATAAGGTCCCTGTTACCTAGGCAGTCTCATTCCTAGGATGTTATGTTGATGGGGACTGAGTAGTAGGCAGGACAGCAGTCTTCAGGAGAGAATCCGCTGGTAAAACCACTAAGAAACAAACTCTCGGATCATGTCAAAACACCAGCCATCATAATCCGGACCTGACTTTTCTTTTCTTGCACCCTCTGTATTTGACATATTTACATGTGACATTATATTAGGACTTCTATATATAAAATTGAAATAATAAAGAAAACAATCTGACCTAAGGAGGTAAAAGTAGCAGATCAAGAAAAGGCGTCCTAACCAACAAACCAAAAATTTGTCTGTATGTGACATCATACTCCTTAAGCATATCGAAACATTTTCCCTGTGTCTACAGCCATTTGTATTTTACAGAACATTTTATTTGAACCTGAACACTTCATTATTCTTTAGTCTTTCATCTGGCCAGCTTGAGTTCTTGGCAATCGCCTCAGGCCAGGTGGCTAACTCCAATTCTAGGAAAGACTGATCTTTAACATCTAAATTACTATAACTCTTGTTTTTGGATAATTACTTGATCTGATCTGTTATCTTGGTGTTACACCAGATTCCAGCTTAAGGAAGTAAATAGACAGAAGAAATCAGGTAATAACACAATATCATTCTGAATTCTTCCAAGCAGAACTGATCTTGGAGATCTTGTGTTACTATCACGAGATCTCCAAGCAGAACTGATCTTTTCCAACGTACCAAATAGTCTTTGTGGTAGGGACAGAAACAAGAGGGCAGACCGGCTGAAGCTGATCACGGTGGTACAGGCCTTTAGTCCCAGCACTCGCAAGGCAGAGGCTGGTGGATCTCTGTGAGTTTGAGGCCAGCCTGGTTTTACATAGAGAGGTCCAGAGGTCTAGTCCAGTCCTGTCAGGGCTACAATTGAGACCTTGTCTAAAAAAAAGAAAAAAAGAAAAAAAAAAAAAGGCCAGGACTGTGCTAAATTACAGACTCCATTTATTATCTTATAATTGGAGTTTTCCATAAGCTTTCCACAGATTAGCCCTGGCCTCTGCAATAAGAAGTGTTGGTCATTGTTACACTGTTACCCAGATTCCATCTGTAGAAATATTGTCAACACTTGTTGGGTTCAAGTAAAGGCTCTTTCCCATCTCCAAGTGTATAGTTTCTCTAGTGTTTTAACAGTTTCCTTTCCTCTAATAGGCTCCTTTAGAATAGTGGCTCTCAACCTGTGGGTCACAACCCCAATATCCATGTCAGATATTTACATTATGATTCATTACAACAAAATTACAGCTATAGAGTAACAACAAAATAATTGTATGGCTGGGTGTCACCACGGCATGAGGAACTGTATTAAAGGGTCGCAGCATGAAAGGCTGAGAGCCACTGCTCTGGAAGAATTTCTCAGGGTTTCCTTTTCTTAAATGGCATTCTTTTGATATGTCTTGTTTTGAAAGTGAGTCCTAGGGGCTAGAGACATGGCTCAGAGGTCGGGAACACTGGCTGCTCTTTCAGAGGACCCAGGTTCAGTTCACAGCTGTCTGTAATTCCAACTCCAGGAAATCTGACACCCTCACACAGATAAACATGCAGGCAAAACACCAATGCACATAAAATAATTCATTTTAAAAAGTGAGTCCTTTTCTAAGATGTGCTGGCTAGTTTTATGTCAGCTTGTCACAAGCCAGCACCATCTGAGAGGACGAACCCCAGCTGAAAAAATATGCCTGTCTAAGATCAGGCTGCAGGAGGTGGTGACATATGCCTTTAATCCCAGTACTCAGGAGGCAGAGGCAGGTGGATCTCTGTAAGTCTGAGGTCAGCCTGGTCTACTGAGCTACTCCCAAGACAGCCAGAGCTATGCAAAGAAACTCTGCCCCACAAAAATCACAAAACCAAAAGATCAGGCTGTAGGCAGGCAAGCCTGCAGGGCATTTTCTAAACTAGTGATTAATGTGGGTGGGACCACCCTGGGCTTATGATGTTGCAGCCTGTAAGAAAGCAGTCTGGGCAAGTCCTGGGGAGTAAGCTAGGAAGCAGCACTCCTCTGTGGCCTCTGCATGGGCTCCTACCTCCAGGTTCCTGCCATACTTGAGTCCTGTCCTGACTTCCCTCAGTGAACTGTGATTCAAGATTTCCTCCTCATGTTGCTCTTGGTCGTGGTGCTTTGCAGTACTAGAAGAAAAGTGGCTAGTGCATAAGAAATATCTTTATTTGTAGTGAATTTGTGAAGACATGGATTCATCTGTACAAAGCCCAGTTTCAGAGAAGTACGTGGTACCTGAGGGTGGGGCCCAGGTCTGTGAGTGCATGCCTGACAGCCAATAGATTCAAAAGTTAGGTTTGCACCAGAAGGTTCAACTAATAGCTACTGTACCTGCACCCCTTTGCCCAATCCTTGGAATGCCAAGATGTGCTTATGTAGGTGTTTCTTTAAAACTCCCCTCCCCTCGGGACTAGGGGCTTGTTAGCTTTCTGCTCTGCCAGAACGAGGCTATTGACCTGGATTTGTTTGGAACCTGTATGTAGAATAAAACCCTCATGCATGTTACAGCATGTCCAACTCCATGGTGGTCACTGGGAATTTCTAGACACAGGCATAACAAATTTAGCTTGACTTAGAATTCCCAGGCCACCTACACTAGTGCTGGTAAGGTTTGGCTTTGGCATTTGGACAATTTTGATTAATCCACTGTGAATGTTGTCGCCATTGAAGACCGACAGCTTTTGAACAATTTAGATAAAGAGAGTCAACTTCTAATCTCTGGTATGCCATATGTGAGTCAGTAAAATAAAGGTTACTCCTAGACAGAAGGACCATGATTCCCAGAGCCTTCTAGGCTTCACGGTAATGTTTACATCGTCTGTAATTTGAATCCAAGTTCCTCCAATGAATTGAAGTTCATGAGGGTTGTAGGTATTACTGTGGAGTATCCAGCCACACTTACAGGGCAAGTGATCATCACAACCGGTTACACAGACAATAGACTAGCCATTAGATCCAGGAATTCTCACTACACTTTGTTATTGCAATGCAAGGTTCATACTCAGGGCTCTATGGGAAAAACAAAACAAAACAAAAAACAGGTGACAGAAATTAACGCCAGGAAATAGATTTACATGGTGGCTTCAAGGAGAAACTTCTGCATCCCGAATAACTTTGAGAAGGGGCAAGAAGGGCTTCTATAGAAAAAAAGGGGTTCAGGCAGGGCTGGAAATCTGCGTGCTCTGTATAGACTTTTGATGCTCAACACTTGCTTCTCCACCTCTCTTTGGAAAGTTTACTTAATTGACTAGAACCTGGCACTGTGACCTGAGGTCAGCATCTGTATTATCTTTCCAGACACAATACTTTCCTCCAAGTCAGCTCATAAGAGTTGGGAACAGGCCTCTTTCTAGAATCTAAACTAACATGTGGAAGTAATGCCCTTGGCTGGAGATGCAGAAGGCAGCCCGAGGTCTCAGTGCTCTGGAGATTGAGGCAGAAGGATCTGGAATTCCAAGGCCAGCTTCAGCTCCATAGAGAGCTGAGGTTATCGGGCCAGTTTTGGTCACAAGGGACTCTGTCTCAAGGGAATACACAAAAGAGGGGAGGGGATGGGTGGTTAAAATATTAGAGTACTTGGCCTGGTGACTCAGACCTGTAATGCCAGCTCCTTGGGAACCAGAGGCAAGAGAAACAAAAGGCCAAGGGCTGCCTGGGCAGGGTGAGTTCAGAACCAACCGGAGTAAGTTACAGAGACTCCATCTTAAAATAAAAGTTTAAAAGGGCGGGCTGGAGAGATGGCTCAGCCGACTGTTCTTCTGGAGGGCTTGAGTTCGATTCCCAGCATCCACATGGCAGCTAACAACTGTCTGAAATTCCAAGATCTGACACTCTTACACAATTATACATGCAGGCAAAACACCAATTCACATAAAATAAATGCTTTTTTTTTTTTTTTAAATTGGTGTGTGTGTATGTGTGCTTTCTTTTTTTTAACTTTTTTTATTTATTTGCCTTGGTGTTTGCCTGGAACTGGAACTACAGATAGTTGTTAGCTGCCATGTGGATGTTGGGAATTGAACCCCGGTCCTCTGGAAGAGCAGTCAGTGCTCTCAACAGCTGAGCTGTCTCTGCAGCCCCATGTGTGTGTTTTCACAGTCAGAAGACAACTTGTAGGAGTTGGTTCTCTCCTTGGGACTGAACTCAAGTTTTCAGACATGGCAGTGAGTCTCTTCCTCTCTGAGCTATCCTGCCAGCCCTCTCCATCTCTTCCCAAACCTCTCTTCTTCCTGACAAAGCCTCTCCCACTTTGACATCCTGTTTATTTTCTTTTGACTCATTGAATTTAACTTTGCTTATATGCATGAGTGTAGGGGGATTGTATTCTGTTCCATTGAAAATAATTATCCCGCCTACTGGCTTAATAAAAAACGCTGATTGGTCAAAGACAGACAGGAAGTGTGGGTGGGGCTACTAGACTAAGAAAACTCTGGGAACATCTCAGAGAAGGGCAGAGACACCACCAGGATGCTACAGAGATATGCCAGAGATGCCACAGACAGACATAGAGGAAAGAAGTTGAAATGCTGCTCCGAGAAAATGTACTAAACTGCATGGCTGAACAAGATGGGTTATAAAGAGTTAGCAAGCAACATGCTTTGGCCCTAGGTCAATCAGTGTAAAATTAATGAAAGCATCTGTGTGTTTCTGTGGAACTGTGAGTCTGCAAGTCAGAACCTCAGTGCTAGACTGGAAAGTCCGGGCCAGAAACTTTATGAGTTTGAGTGTGAGTGGAGGGTATTTACAGAAACGAGGTAATGTAACAGCCACAGAAGAATATTACACTAACTCTACTTAGTATTATAATAAAAACCCAGGCCAGATATTGGAGAAAAGCTGAAATATCAGAGACAGGGAATAAACCACAGCCAATACTTACCCAGCCAGCTCCTCCACCAAACAGGGTAAGTCTTACCTTCACAGGGCCTCAGCATAGGATCTGCATTTCTGCCTTCTTCTGCCTATATTTCTTTCCCTGCCCAGCTATTTTACTTCCTGGTTCAACACTCCTAGAGCTAGGATTAAAGGTGTGAACTACCACTGCCTGGCTGTTAGGCCTTGAACCCTAGGATCTCTGCCTCCTAGTGATGGGATTAAAGGTGTGGGTCACCACTCCCTGACCTTCATAGCTTGGCTGTGGGTGACTCTGCCTTTGATATTCCAGACTATTTTTATAAAATATATACTATATCACCACAGAAGAATACAAATGCCCACATCAAGACAGTTTCTTGCTGTCTTTGAAGTTTAGTCTTGGCAGTAGAAAGCTCCCTCTCAGGAAACAGCTCTCCTGGTTCTAAGCCAGGGGCCAAGAAAAATCTCTTATTCTTTTTTTTTTTTATAGAATTTTTTTTTTAACTTTATTTATTTATTTATTTATTTGCCTTGGTGTTTGCCTGGAACTGGAACTACAGACAGTTGTTAGCTGCCATGTGGGTGCTGGGAATCAAACCCGGGTCCTCTGGAAGAGCAGACGGTGCTCTTAACCGCTGAGCCATCTCTCCAGCCCCGAATCTCTTATTCTATAAAGGAGCTCTAACGTCCCGGTCCCCCCACCCTTGACAGTGAGCTTACAGATAGTCTTGTTCTATGGTTCTTAGCCTTTTTTAACTCCTGACTTATCAGAGGGAACCTACACATCATCAGTAATGGTAGTTGGCATTGACAAGAACAGGAAATGCCTACCCTGCAATTGGCACCATTGGCACCTGCCTAACTGTCTAGTTTTCCCCAAAGGATGCTGCATGAAAACTCCAGGTATCTTACTAAGAACTATTAGTATGCTGGGAAGGGCCTTGTGTTCTAAGACTGGACCTGTGGTCCAATCTGCCAGGTCCTGGGAAAGGCTGAAAGGCACCATTTCATCCCCTTCCTGCCCCCCCCCCCCCCGTGTGTGTGTGTGTGTGTGTGTGTGTGTGTGTGTGTGTGTGTGTGGCCCCTTGGAGGCCAGACTGAGACATTTGGTGTCCTGCTACATCAAGATCCACCATTTCCTCTTGGACAGTCTCTCCACACACCACAGTGCTGCTACATCAAGATCCACCATTTCCTCTTGGACAGTCTCTCCACACACCACAGTGCAGGAGTTACAGGTGCAAGCAGCCACACCTGTCCTCATACCCCATGGGGCTATCTCCTCAGCCTCAACTTTTGTACTTCTGAGGTGATGCCATTAGGAACTCTTTCAACTCAATTATTTCCCATTGTTCAAGAAAATGGCAATAAAGCCTGAGTTGGCCCAGCTGCTTGGGCAATGGCCTCATTTTACCCTGACTGACTTGTGTCTGAGGTCCCTCTAGGCCTTAACATCTATCCTAGTACATCACACTGCTTCCAGCCTTGAAGGACAGACAGCTCTGTGAGCCCACTAGCAATGACCCCTTTGACTTCTACCTCCTAAAACTAAATTTACTTCCCATGTTTATTTTGAATAAATATTAATACATAATTAGATTTATACCACCTTTGCAAATATTATTAATATTTATTCTTTATTTAAAAGCTTCCACAGCTGGGTATGGCGGTACATGGCTATAATCCCAGGATGCTGGGCAGGAGGTTCATGAGTTGAAGACCAATCTGAGCTACCTAGTGAGTTCCATCCAGACCATCCAGAATGCCTAAAAAAACCAAAAACATAATCTAGGGCTGGAGAGATGGCTCAGTGGTTAAGGGCACTGGCTGCTCTTCCAAAGGTCCTGAGTTCAATTCCCAGCAGCCACATAGTGGCTCACAACCATCTGTAATGAGATCTGGTGCCCTCTTTTGTTATGCAGGCATCCATGCAGACATAATACTGCCTACATAATAAATAAATAAATCTTATATTTTTGGTTGTGAGCCTAGCCTTTAACGGCTGAGCCATCTTTCCAGCCTGTCTTAAATAAATCTTAAAAGCAAAAACAAAAAACATAATCAAAACCTAGGTCTTCACAAAGTCTAAACTCCTTAGACAGAAACACAGCCTTTGTAACTTGGCCAGTTCATCATTATAGACATATTTCTCATCAAATACCACCCTGTGAAAAAGGGAAGAAAATGAACATGATTCTTCCACCCAGCTCTGGGATAAAACATCCCATGTAAAGTCTCAACTCCATAAGAAGCAGCAGGGCCTTTGGCTCAATCTCTGAAATCTGACCTTCTCAAACAAGATGGCAGACGAGACATGTCAAAAGAACAGGGTGCTGCACAACCACACACCCTGGCATCCATTCCGAGTTTCTGCCTCTGCCTGTTACCAGTCACACGTCTCCACTGGGATCTCATCCCTCCTTTGTTACCACTTACACATAATCTAACAATTCTGTTGGTGTTAATGTTGTTTGTTGCTTTTAGGGACAGAGAACAAACCCAGAATCTTCCACCTGTTAGATAAAGGTTCTGCCACTAAGCCATGCTCTGCAAACTTAAGGTCCATTGTGGGCTGGCCTAAGGGATATAAAAAAGTGAGGAAAATCCAACCTGTTCTCCTACCCCATGTAATGTAAGATCTTTGGTGGAATATCTCATACACTGAGGTAAATCTGCAGGTTCAGGAGAGAGTGTGTTGAGTCCCAGAAATCCAGAGTATGAGCAGCCTCTAAAAGCCAAATATAGTTTGTTTTAGGGGATAGAGATGTAATTAACTGCGGAAACATGCTTGCCTAGCATGCACAATGTCGTAGGCTGAATCTCTATTGCCACATAAACAGGACATAGCAGCAGTTATGTATTTATAACCCTGGCACTAGGAGTTAGAGGCAGGAAAATTAGAAGTTCAAGGTCATCTCACTACATAGCAAGTTTAAGGCCAGTCTGGGAAACATAAGAGGGAAGGAAGAGGAAGGAAGGAGAGGAAGGGAGGAGGAAAGGAAGAAAAACAGGGCTGGAGAGATAGCTCAGTGGTTAAAACCTCTTCCCGAGGACTCGAGTCTGGTTTCCAGCGTGCACTTGGCAGCTCACAGCCACTAGTAGGTCCAGGTCCAGAGCAGCAGCCTTCCTTTGGTCTCCTTGGTACTAGGCACATAACTAATGCAGAAAACTCTTAGACACACGAGTTTCTGAGGGGGCTGGAGAGATGGTGCATCAGTTAAGAACACTAGCTGCTGTTCCAGAGGACCTGAGTTCAATTCCCAGCACCCATGTGGCAGCTCACAATTGCCCGTGTCTCCACCTCCAGAGGACTGATACATGCAAGCAAAACACCAATGCACATAAAATAAAAATAAAAAATCATTTAAAAAAATTAAAATTTTTGTTTGTTTTTTTGTTTTTTGAAACACGATTTCTCGTGCAGACCTGGCCCTGAACTCAGATATCCACCTGCCTCTGCCTCTGAAGTGCTGGGTTTAAAGGCGTGAGCCACCACTATCTGGCTAAAAATATTTTTTTTTGTTTTCTTTTTTTATTTATAAAATAAAGTCTTTTTATCCATGTATCCCCCCAAAATATCTTTTTTTTAGATTTATTTATTTGTTATGTATACAGTATACAGAAGAGGGTACCAGATGGCATTACAGACGGTTGTGAGCCACCATGTGGTTGCTGGGAATTGAACTCAGGACCTCTGGAAGAGCACTCAGTGCTCTTAACCTCTGAGCCATCTCTCCAGCCCCCAAAAATATAATTTTAAAAATTTTAAAATTTACTTCCTTCTCAAGGTTTTTTTCACAACACACCCCAGAAATAGGCACCTTCCCCTCAACTTTATTTCCCTGTTTCATGGTGAGTGTGTGGAAGCCAGAGGATAATGTTCAGAAGTCAGTTCTCTCCCCTAGCTGTAGATTCAGGGTGGAGAATGCAGGTTGTCAAGCTTTTCTGGAAGTCACTTTTACCCTCCGAGCCAGCATGTCACACCAATCTAACTAACTGTTTGAAAGTGCAAGGAATACCTGGACCATTCATAAATTCCTAACACTGAGCAACACTGTTCTTTGGATCTCATGTTAGGACTGTGACTAAGGAAGAAACGAGGGTCCCTTATAGAAGATGAGCCTCAGGAAGATAAGAAGCTGTCAGGGACCATCTCTAGTTCTTCACTTTGTGCCCAGATGTCTACCCTTACTCTTCAGAGGGAAGAACCCCTCTTGCCTAATATTACTAAGTGACTGTAGGTATGAACTTATTATCATTTAGTAAGGCAGCGACTCAGCTGGGTATAATGGTACCAACCTTTACTCTCAGCATTCAAGAGATAGAGACAAACTGATCTCTGAGTTCAAGTTCCAGTACTGCAAGGTCTATATAGAGCCTATCTCAAAAATCCAAAGTAAAAAACAGAGTGTTAAGCAGCCCAAGCCAGTCTGGAGCTCACTCTGTAGCCAAGGGTGACCTTGAAATTCTGACCTTCCTACTTGTACCCTCTTAGTTCTAGGGTCACAGGTGATGACATCACACCTGGCTTAGATGGTGATGGGAACTGAAGCCAGGGCTCTGCACATTGGTGGCACAGCTCCCCACACAACTAAGCTGCACCCTGGCCTCTAGCCACAAAAGTACAATTCCATCTCTCCCTAGCTAAAACTCCAAGTTTTTAGAATAAAGTCCACTCTCCCACTCTTCCGCCTAATTCCTACCTGCTTCTGCATATTACCTTCTTTGCTTCTCTCTCTTTCTCTCTCTTTCTCTCTCTCTCTCTCTCTCTCTCTCTCTCTCTCTCTCTCTCTCTCTCATAGTTAGAAATGAGCCCAGGATCTTAGGGATGCTAGACAAGTTCCCTACCACCAAGCTATTCTTATGTTTTTATGTTTCCTCAGGGCCACGGACTCGTGTCCTCTATTGCCTCAGCCTCCCCAGCAGATGGGATGACAAACCTGTACCACTAACTTTGCTTACAATCTCAATGTGTTCCTCATCCTTCAACCTACAGCTTTATCAGTCTCATTATGGTACCTCAAAATCACCATCCAGGGCTGGGTAGATGGTTTAGTGGGTAAGAATATATGTTCTGTGGGGCATGATGGTCCAGACCTTTAATTCCTTCACTCAGGAGCAGAAGCAGGGGGAGGGACCTCATTAGGTAGCTCAGGCTGACCCCAAACTTTCAATCCTGCCTTATCTTCAAAAATCTTCTTTGAAAGATTGTATTTTTATTATTTTTAACTATGTGTATGCCTGTGTATCTGTGTGCAAGTTTGTGCACATATGTGTTGGTACCCATAAAGGCTAGAAGAGGACTATGTAATTCAAGATGGCCTCACACTTACTGTGATCCTCCTGCCTCTGCCCTTAGTGCTGGGATTACAGGCATATGCCAACACACCCAAGGCAAGGGTTGTACTTAAGCTGTGAACTATAACAACACAACAGCAGAGTCCAGTGGGCAGTGGTGGTGCAGCCTTTAATCTCAGCACTCGGGAGGCAGAGGCAAGGGATCTCGGTGAGTTCAAGGACAGCCAGAGCTGTTATACGGAGAAATCTTGTCTCAAAAAAACTAACCTTCCTCTCCCCCCCAAAAAAAGAATGGCAGGGTCCACAGAAGCCTAATCTTCATTCTTCCATGAGTTATTCATGCAGAAACCAATAACACAGGACTGGGAATTAGGATAACAGATATAAGTTCTCATTCAAGCTCTGCACTTGGGCATTACTGAGTTTTAGGTCAAGTACAATTTTCTTCAAGTTTCTTCCTCTGTTTCTTTACAAAAGGATATAAGTTAAAGGAGGCAACAGAAAAGTTAACCTCTGGATGATGAGATGGCTCAGTGGGTCAAAGTGCAAACATGTATACACACACACACACACACACACACACACACACACACACAAATAAATGTAATAAGCTGGATATAAAAGTTAGTGAACCCAGGGCAGGTCCTTACACATGCTAGGAAAGCCTTCTACTGAAGAGCAGTTTTAGTCCTACAGGGTAAATATTGGTAACAGCTGAGCCCAAGTGGGTAGCTTTGACCACTTTCCAAAATCAAACAGAAATGACCAGGCAAAGCTTTCCAAAATCAAACAGAAGTGACCAGGCAGTGTTTGCATCTTTGGAATCTATTTACTTTTCTGGGCCTTCCACTAATGTAAGAGGAGTTGGCTATATTTAGCTCTATGTTTTATTTTGTTTTCTGTCCCTGAGTCAGAAGGGGATTGTTTCTTCCTTGTTCATTTTTGCAAAGGCAAAGATCATTTCCCTTTTTTGGCCAGCAGCTTTCTGATGGTAAGAACTAGGCTTCTCTCCCCACCTACTAAACTTACCACAAATAGGAAATCTCTAAGCCTAAATCTTAAGGCTATCTTCTCAGGATTATTATTAGATTAATTGGTGGCAGGAGGGAGACTCCGGGGACTAAAGTATTTGGATAATTCTAAGATATCTGGTGCAATTATATTCCTATAATTGATTTTCCTGTGGTGGGTGCCTATATCAATGTGATTGTTGTGATGATAAAGAATTAAAGAGGGTATAGAGGAGATAGATCCAGATTTATATACAGATTTTGCTGCCTACAAGTAATGAACTGACTTTTCTGGAATATGTCTTTTCATCTGTGAAAAAAAGGTATAATCATAGCATGCACATTCTAGGCTTGTCAAAATTACACAGAAATATGTACAAAAGCCTTACCCCACAGCCTTGTGTATAAGTAGATGGTGATATATTGTGCAGCAAATAAAAATTGACAGAAGATCAGAAGACAGAACCAGCCAGAGTTAGCCATAGAGGTCAGGCGATGGTGACACACACTTTTAATCTTAGCACTTAGGAGGCAGAGGCAGAGATCTGTCTGGATCTGAGTTCAAGACCACACTGGGCTACATAAAATTAATCCTGTCCAAAAGAGAAACAGAGCCAGGTGGTGGTGGCACACACTTTTAATCCCAGCACTTGGGATCCCATGCTTCTGCTCCCAGTACTTGGGAAGCACACAGGCCTTTAATCCCAGCATTAGAAAAGTTGAAACGGAAGCTATATAGCTGGGTAAAAAAAGGAATATAAGGCAGGACATGGCAGGGGTTCACCCCTTGGATTTCCCTATTTGATCTGAGGATTCATGGAGACAGGATTCCTTTTGGCTGAGGAGTTGCCAAGGTGAGAAGTGGCTGTGGCTTGTTCCTCTGTCTCTCTTGATCTTTCAGCATTTGCCTCAATATCTGGCTCCAGGTTTTTATTATGAGGTTAATTAGAATTCATGTGATATAAGTGCTCATTAAGGAGGTAGGGGATCTCAGGAGGCCTCAGCTCTAGACTAAGAACTACAGGCAACTAAGCAATGCTTAAAATGAGAGAAGAAATTGTCTTTTCCAGGGAAGAGCACACCAGTCCTGAAATCATATACATACATTATTTAGAAACACACATATTCATACACACCACTATGTAGCAACAATTAAAATTAAAAAGGCCATGAGTTTGAGAGCAAGGTGGAGGGTATATGGGAGGGATTAGAGGGGAAATTATGTAATTACACTATAATCTCAAAAAAAGACTTGTGATGGAAGGCTCTAGTGGTGAATCAAAGGGATAATGTGAAGGAGAGCTTGGTACAAAACTAGAAGCCAAGAAGCCGTAAGCCTCGCCTTCAAGCAATCAAGCCTTCTGGTTCAGGGTCAGCATTCTATACACCTCAATCAGCTGCCTCCCGGTTTTAGGCTTCCAAAGACCCTGGTCTGCACAAAGGCCGGAGTGGAGAAGGCAGCCGAGAGCAATCCTAGCTTCTAGTAGGAAAGGGACAATGAGCTCTGGGCGAACCGCAGCCATGGATCTCAGTGTCTTTCACTTACCCAGGAATGGTAACGGTTCTTAACGGCAGCCGATAATGGCTCACCTGTGTCCAGATGCCTATCAAAGGTACGCTCAAGGGAAACCTTGGACTTTGCAACCTATCATTCGCGAAACGCTAGTTCAACATGGAACTGCAAGTCCCAGCATGCCCCGCGACCACCCTGCAAGGCGTGGGCACCTTTTCGTCTCAAGAGTGCAGCTGAACCTAGGGGCTTCCGGAATTGCTGCCCACTCTTCCCAAGGCGTCCCTTTATGATTTCTGGGTTTTGTAGTTCACTTCGGTCCAATTTCTTGAGAACAAGCCCCATTTAGTGTCAGATTTCTTCACAAAAACTACAAAACCCAGAATGCACTGCATATCCTCCTTGTCCAATAGGAGCCCTCTATGTAGCGGGGCGCGGAGCCCGGCTCTCGCAACCCAAGATGGCGGATGAGAGTGAGACAGCAGTGAAGCTGCCGGCACCTTCGCTGCCGCCGATGATGGAAGGGAACGGAAACGGCCATGAGCACTGCAGTGATTGCGAGAACGAGGAAGACAACAGCTACAACCGGGGGTAACGAGATACTTGTGGCCCAATTCATGTCCGGTCTCCCACGAGCTGGGTCTCTGGGGTGCGGGGAAGTCACCGGGAGCTTAGCCTAACCCCACCCCCATGTTCTTATTGGCTAGGCCATTGAGATCCTGCCTAGCGATTGGTTTTTGCTTTTGTCATTTACCGGGATGGGTGCTCAGATAGTAAGGGTCGAAGGCATGCAATACTTTTATTATATAAAAGTTCTGTGTAGTATACCATTTGTGTGCTTCAGATACCCCGGGGAAAAAGAGCATTTTGAGCGGTGTGTCTTAATAGTACAACGAAGAGCAATATAGAAACTACAGTTCAGAGGAACGTTACTTATATATGAACGTTACTTATGTATGAACAACGTGACTAGCAATAAACTAATAATAAAGCATTTCGTTGTAGTTCACAGTCAATGAGGAAATTCACCAGGCTATATAAGCCGTGTATATAATTATGTTGTAAAATATTACTGCCAGAGTATTTCAAAATATAAACTCGCCTTATAAATCCTGTGTTATTAGCAATGTGATAATGTTTTGTCCTATACAGTGTCTATTGCCTCAAATAATCCGAAGGTGTTATTAAAGTCAGTTCATTGTGTCTCTGTTAACTTAGTGAAGTGCCTCAAAACTTCAGCAAATTGATGGTGCTTCTGAGAGACTGTGTGGTACTTGTAGGACACTACTGCACATTTTGCACTTTAGGGTCTTTCAAAGGCGTTTTGTTTTTTGGGACAGGTTCTGGCTAGCCTGGGACTTACCATGTAGAGCAGGTTGTCTCCAAACTTGGGGTGATACTCCTTCCTCTGCCTCCTAGGTATAGCGACTACTGCTACAGGCCTCCATGTAGCTCTTACTGTAAGTAATTGCTGCTGTTTGTCACTAGAGAAGGAAAATTGGGCCAGATATTTGAGTGTTTCCCCCCTCCCCAAATCAGTCTGTCTGTATCATCTGTCTATCTACCTACCTATATGCATAAGTATATCTTTCATGTAAAGAGACTTGCGGGTGTGTAATTCAGTATGTGGTAGTCTGTTTTTTAACGCGGGACTTTGTTTCAGCCAGCTTGTCATTTTTGTAAGTGACAACTCTTAACTTTCCCCTTTCCCCCAGTGAGAACTGAGATAAAGGTGGAAGGTGATAACCTTTGGGTACATTCTTAATTATTCTCTGTCTTAGAGATGGTTGAGCAAGGAATTAAAAGATTAGCAGTTTGCTTGGGGGTGAGTTTTAGATTGAAAAAAAGATCTAGTTTCCTTGTTCAGCAGCATGAAAAAAAAAATGACAAGAATGTGGCAGAAAAGCAGGCTTGCCAGATTTGATTTTACGTCTGTTCTGTTGCTGTAAGTAACAACAGATCTAATGTAACAGCTGTGTTTAAGCCACTTCTTCCTGAGAATGGAATCACTGGGAAAGAGGAAGTAGGAGCTGGAAGAAGGTTCTGGATGGGCCACTTGAGAGTAAAAAAAAAAAAAAAAAATCGCTAACAGATGAAAGTGCTGATTGTAAAAATCATTTCAGAATCGAAAGTATGATTTTTTTTCTTTGTTCCTTCTGTAATTGCTCTATTTTCTCTGTGAAACTGTTGCCCTGATCAGTATCATTTTTTTTTTTTTTAAATAGGTTTTTTACTCTGAAAAACCGATCAGTTTGCAAAACTAGCTATGAGCTGGTGTGTACTCAGCCATAGAGCACGACGTGCTCACCATGTTGCAGGCACTGGTGTTTAACCACAAACATGAAAACCAAGAAAATCCTGTTTGCCAGGAAGTTCTTTGTTTTAGTTATGGTACCACAGAGTAATAGCTCCCCTTTCCCCAAATTTTTGGAAGTGACCCCGCCTTACCCCCAGGGGGAGATGTTCTGTTACTGGGTATGGTTTGAGAGAGCAGATTATATTGAGTTACCAAATCCAGGGGTCTGTGAGAATGAGTCAGCTTAGAGGTGGCAGGGAAATAACAAAGGTCCTAGTCAGGAAAGAGTCTACTTCTGACATTTAGAATTAGCATTTTCCATTAACTTTCAAAGCAAAGTGTTTTGGAAAGAGGCAGCATCACCCTGGGAAAAGTATGAACTTTGGAGTCATTCAAACCTGCTTTGAGCAGGGTGCGGTGGTGCAATCCTTTAATCCCAGTGCTCCGCTGGCAAAGACAGACAGATCTCTGTGAGGTCAAGGCTAGCCTAATGTGTATAACCCACCAGCCAGGACTACATAGTGAGACTGTCTACAAAAACAAACTAAAGTCTGGTTTGCAAGCCTGGGATCCCATGATCAACCAGTAGCTGTGATCTTGGGCAAGTTTCCTTATTTACAGTTGTTAATGAAATTAGAGAGAAATTAGTAGCTCTTACTTTCTTCAGATATTCCAGTGTTCCTCATCTTGCCTTCTATTATTTTTATAAACTGTATTTTTGTAGTTTTATTAGAGCAATAAATAATATGTTTGATAATTATTTATGTCTAGGTCTTTGTCTTATGGGTTATTAAGGTGCATGAGAATAAGGATTATGTCCTGGAGATGCCCAGCACTTAGTAGGTGCTGCTGAGTGTTGGGTGAATGAAGGCAAATATTAAAGAGCCTAACCTGTCTTAGCACAGGGTCTCATGTAGCCCAGGCTGCCCTCAAATTCGCTTTGTGTTGAGAATGATCTTGCATTTCTGGTTTTCCTGCCTTGATCTCTTTAGTTCTGAGACCTGTCTAGACCTATCTCCAGTCTCAGATTTTTCTTTTTCTTTTTTTTTAATATTTATTTTTATTTGAATTGATGTTTTGCCTGCATGAATAACTGTGTATGGGTGTCAGATCTTGGAATTATGGACAGTTGTTAGCTGCCATGTGGATGCTGGGAATCAAACTCAGGTTCTCCGAGAGAACAGTCAGTGCTCTTTCAGTGCTCTTAATTGCTGAGCCATCTCTCCAGCCCCTCAGATTTTTCTTACATACATATTTTCGACAATAAATCTTGTCTTACTATAGTGTATGTGTGTGTGTCCAAGAACAGTTTGTTTTAGGGGTCCATTCTCTCCTTCCTCTTGGGAAGGCAGGGTTCTTATCTTTGCCTTGCCCTTCGAAAACCGGTTCCACATTCTCCTATGTCCACCTTTAGTCCCGTCCTAGGACTGCTGAGATTACAGGCATGCGCAATCACATCCAGTTTTTTGGGTTTTTTTGTTTGGTTGGTTTTGGGTTTTTTTTGCATGAGTTCTGAGGATGGCACTCAGGCACTCAGGCTTACTTTTCTCACAGACCTTCTTACCTACAAACTTTGTGAAACACCCACAGAAACCAGCCGCCCTTTACTTTATTAGGACATTTCATTTTCTTCCTTTTTGAAGTGCTTCTTGCCCCCTTTCCTGTTCTAAGTTTTTATGTATTTTAATTAAAAAATTAATTGTGTATATATGCATGCGAGTACAGGTACCTGGAGAGCTTAAAGGGCTTCAGACCCCTGGACCTGGGATTACGTGTTGTTATGGGGGCCAGGAACTGAACTCTGTGGTATTGGTAAAAGTGCTCTTAACCTCGGAGGCATTGCTCCACTGCCCCTCGCCCCCCACCCCCCCCATGTATTTAAGTTTTATTTGTTTTGTATATGGGTGTGTGTACATATGTGGTGTACAAGAGATGCTGTCTCCTATGAAAAAATAAGATGAAGGTGCTCCTATGTCTTAATCCCAGCATTCAGGAGGCTGAGGTTAGATTACCAGTCAAGGCTACAGAGCGAGACCATTTCTGAACAATGTGCATAACTAAACCAAGGAATGAAAATACATTTTTACTTTTTAGAAGGTATTTAGTTTTTGTTCTGTGCTGGGATAAAGCAGTCTGAACAAAAAGCGTTTAGGTAAGGAAAGATCAATGTGGCTTACACCACATATGATGTAGTGCACACATAATACACGCTATGTAGCCTACACTTCCAGGCTGCAGTCCATTGTTGAGGGAAGACAGGACAGGAACTTCAGTAGGAAGGAAAGGCAGAAACCGTGCAGACACTGCTTGGTGGCTGTGGTTCACTCCTGCAGGGTGCTCAGCTAGTCTCTGCTGTTTCCACACTTATTTATGTGTGTGTGTCTATGGAAGCCAGAAGAGGACATTCGTTCCCACAGTTACAGATTGTTCTAAGTTACCCTGCATGGGTGCTAAAAACCAAACGTAGGTCCTTTGGAAGAACAGCTAATGCTTTTTTTAAAAAAAAATATTTATTTATTTGTTATGTGTACAGTATACAAAAGATGGTACCAGATCTCATTATAGATGGTTGTGAGCCACTATGTGGTTGCTGGGAATTGAACTCAGGGCCTCTGGAAGAGCAGTCCATGCTCTTAACCTCTGGACCATGTCTCCAGCTAATGCTTTTTTAAAAGACAGATTTTATTATGTAGCTTTGGCTGGCCTGGGTTGTGCACCAGGTTGACTTTGAACTCACAGAGATCTACCTGCCTCTGCTACCCAAAGGATGTGGCACCTCATCTAGCACTAGTAATTGCTAGACCATTCTTTAGGCTCTTTGTTTCCTTTCTTACACAGTTTAGGACCGCCTGCCTTGGGATGGTGCTGCCCATGGTGGGCTGGGCCCTCCTCTGTCAGCCCTTTCAACATGTCTAGAGGTCAATCTGATCCAGGCAGTTTCTCAATCCAGTCTCTCCTCTCAGATTACTGACTGCAGGCTGTGTCAGGTTGACAATGAAATGTAACTAGGACAGGAGGTAAATTCCTCAAAGCTTCCCTCACTAGGTCTTTCTTTTGTCTCAAAGTAGCTGTATCCATGCTGTTTGGCCGTTTCTGACTACATCTAGCACTTGGAAGAAGAAATCTTTTTAGTTTTTAAGCACTCTTTGTAGCTTTTGGTTTTTCAAAACTAGATCAAAGCAAAATGAAGAGGACTCTCATCACTGATATCAAATAAGTATTCTAATTATGTTTCCTAATTAAATGGTAGTTAAAAAGAAACTAATCATGAGCTGCTTCAAAGAGAAGAGACTGGAGAACAGAAGAAATGAAAAGTAAATGAAGCCTATTTCAGGGAGACTGCTGCCCACGGCAGACTGGTTTTGCTGATCTCCACGTTGTTAGACTAATATGCTCACTCCAAAATTGTCAGCTCTGCCAAGCTGCAGTTAACCCTTGCTGGCGCTCGGAGAGTCGGGGCTTTTCACAGATGCTTTGTAGCCATTTCTCTTAGTTTTTACAAATTTGAAATCTTCATTTAAAAGCAAATTTATTGCATTTTTTATTTATGTGTATGTTGTGAGAATGTTTTGTGTGTACATAGTGGACTTGTGGAAGTTAGAGGATCCTCGTGGGTCGTGGGACCAAACTCAGGTTCTCAGACGTGGCTGGAAGGACCTTTCTCCACTAAACCATCTTACCTGCGCCTTCTTTCTTTCTTTATTGAGACAGGGATTCTCTGTGTGGCCCTGGCTGTCCTGAAACTCAGATCTGCCTACCAGTCCTGCGATTAAAGGCTTGTGCCACCTCACCACCTCTGTTCTTTTTGTTTGTTTGTTGTTTTGTTTTGTTTCAGCTTCTATCAAGGCTGGCTTCAGACTTAGTTAGAGAGAGGGTCCCTGGGCAAGAATTATAGCCACAACTCCTAGTTTATCAAGCTCTACTCCTTAAGCCTCTTTCTGACTCCTCAGAAAGAGGAATTGTTATTCTTCCTTCTTTTAAATATTTATTACTGTGTAAGGGTGTCAAATCTTGGCATTACAGACAGTTGTTAGCTGCCGTGTGGATGCTGGGTTTGATAACTCAGGTCCTCTGGAAGAACAGTCAGTGCTCTTAATTGCTGAGCCATCTCTCCAGCCCTTGATTGTTCCTTTAAAGCACAGGAAATACTATGTTCTCTATATTAAGCACCTAAAATTAACAACTGACTGAAATGCCTTGCCAGGGGCAGAACTCACTTTATACAGTTTGTCTAGTGTGCTGACTGAGGAGCAGCTGAAGGTTGGCTGTAATGAGTGCCTACTGTTACTGTTAGTGTGTACTAAGCCTGGTACATGCATCTCTGATTTAACTTAGGAAGGCCAGTTCTGCTTTCGCTGTGAGCCTGCAACCGTCCTCTGACACTTAGAGGCCCCTTTTTGAACTTACTGGATGTGTTTTCCATCTGAGATTGACTTATGTATTCTGACTCTTTTTTTCTTTCTTTCTTTCTTTTTTTTTTTTTTTTTTTTTTTTTTGGTAGTGGTGCTGGTGTTGGTGTTCAAACCCAGCACCTTACACATGAGAGGCACAACCCACTGAGTATTATTCCTAGCCCCAGCGTCCTCTAGCAGCAAGAGTCCTCTCTTTGGATGACTTCAGCTACTTGTGGATTTTCTCAGACTAGGGAGTTGGGTGGCAGGAGAGCTGGCTGACTGTTTACCTCTCATTAAGTCCTAAGAATTAGCTTTCAGAGACAGAGAGTATGAGGACTGGAGACAAGGCTCAGACACTAAGAAGAATTCACCCTGGTCTTCCAGAGGACCTGAGTCAGATTCTAGCATGCATGTTAGGCTTCTTCTGTTTTTTTTTTTTTTCTTGTGAAAGAAAACATTTAATTAGAAGCTTGCTTACAGTTTCAAAGGTTTAGTCCATTATCATCACCACAGGGAGCATGGTGGCTTGTAGGCAGGTGCTGAGAGCTACATCCTGATCTGCAGGCTTAGAAAGGCATGTTAGGCTTCTAACTGCTTGTTACTCCAACTTCTGGGAATTCGACACTTTCTGGTCTCCAAGAGTATTGGCATATACATATACACACATATATAAAAGTTATAAAGATTAAAACTGGCTTTGGTCCTACAGGCCTTTAATAGCAGCATGTGAGAGACAGCTCTGTGAGTTTGGGTCCAGTCTGATCTACATAGTGGGTTCAGGGCTGTCCGAAAAAAGAGGAGAGGGGAAAAAATAAAGACACATGCCTTGATACACAGGAGGCTGACATAGGAGAATCTTGAGTTCAAGGTTAGCCTGGGTGAGTCTCCATTGCAAAGGAAATAAGTGGGCGACTGGAGAGATGGCTCAGAGGTTAAGAACACTAACTGTTCTTCCAAAGGACCTGAGTTCAATTCCCAGCAACCACATGGTGGTTCACAACCATCTATGATGACATCTGGTGCCCTCTTCTGTATACTGTATACATAATAAATAAATAAATCTTTTTTTAAAAAAAAAAAAAGAAGAAGGAAATAAGTGACCAAAAGTTAGGAATTTTTCCTTCTGAACTTTGTTCTTAGAAACCTGTGGTCTGTGTTGCAGACAGCACCGTTTGAATAGCGTCAGCGGCGCTCTCTGCTTTTACCTTAGACTGAGACGTGACCTAAGGAAGGTACTGCCAGGAGTACAGAAGGAGGTCATTGCAAATCCCAACCAAGGCACACAAGAGACCCGTTTCCCTGCTTTCTCAGAATGCTGGCACAGCTGTCCAATAGAAACGGCACTGGAGATGTTTCACTGACCTCTTTCGGGCTGTAGCTTTTCTGAGTTTTATTTTAGTCCATTGTGCCTAGAAAGCATCAGGCAAGCAAAAATTGTTGAGCTGTGTGTGCGGTGTAGGAGGGGCTGTGAGAAACAGCTGTGTGCTGTGGCCTCTACGCTCAGAACATTTTTAAAGTCATTGGGAGGCAAAGAAAGAAACCCATCATTTTATGTAAATAATTATATATGTATAGTTTGGAGGAGATTATAAGCAGATGTCAGTGAGAGTCGGAGGAGTTGGAGCTGGCTTTCAGATTACAACGTGGCTCATGCTCGACGCTACCCCTGACCTGGAACTCTGCGTCTTCTGCCATGGTCTCCCTTGTGCTGCAACTCCAAGCGTGTGCCACTGCGCCTGCCTGTCCCGTTACCTCTAACCCGTCATCTTCACACGAAACCTTTTTTCCTGGGTCCCTACTGTGAGAAGACAGTTAAGAACTTGGCTTTGGAGGTTTCCCAGGCACGGCCTTATGGGAGATGAGACTGTAGCCGGTACACTGTTCTCAGCCTTCCTAACGCTTCTTCTCTTTAACACAGCTCCTCATGCTGTGGCCCCCAACCATAAAATCATTTTCATTGCTACTTCATAACTGTAACTTTGTTACTGTCCTGAGTCATAATATAAATATTTGTGTTTTCTGATGATCTTAGGTGACCCCAAGGGGTTGCAACTCACAGGTCGAGAACGACTGTTGTAACATGTCAGGAGAAGTCTTTAGAAATTGGTGGTTTGCCCCTGGGTACTGATGGGTTAGTTGATGACCAGGTCACCTCACCATGGCTTCTGGAAGCAGCAGGTTAAGGCAGATTACTCTGAGATTCCACCCAAGGCTGGAGATCTCCTCACTCGCTCTCCCCCATAATAAAAGGTTTTAGTTTCCAGGCTCACACATTTGTAAGGGAGAGGAGGCCTATGTTACGGACCCTTCATGCTGTCGGGAAGTTCTGTGCTCCTGCTCATCTGTCAGCGTGTCCTTCCCACCCACCCACACACACCCGGCACTGTTCTATTTTAGAAGCACGGAGACTCATTTTCCATCTCCTCCTGCTGCCCTGATTTTGTACAAGAGCATCTATAAGATTTCTTATGTGCTTGAATTTAACATTTAGGGCCTTCATTAAAAAATGACATTCTTGGGGCTGGAGAGATGGCTCAGCGGTTAAGAGCACCGTCTGCTCTTCTAGAGGACCCGGGTTCGATTCCCAGCACCCACATGGCAGCTCACAACTGTCTGTAGTTCCAGTTCCAGGCAAAACACCAAGGCAAATAAATAAATAAAGTTAAAAAAAAAGAACTGTGATTTTCATTTAAAAAAAAAAAATGACATTCTTGTCGGGTTTGGTAGCACATACCTTTAACTCAGCACTCAGGAGGCAGAGGCAGGTGGATCTTAGTTGGAGGCCAGCCTGGTCTACAGAGTGAATTCCAGGACAGTCATAACATGTTCCACCATGCTCAGCCAAGGAAGACATTCTATTGTGATTTTACATAATTTATTATGTGTGTTTAGTCAATATCCAATTGGTTAATTAACATGAAGCAATGTCTTTTTATAGTTATTTGTTTGTGGTTTTGAGACATAGTCTTGCGGTGCAGCCCTGGCTGGCTTAGGACTCCATGTGTAGACCCAATGGCCTAGACAACCATCCTGCTTCTGTTTCCCAAAGATGACCTGCCATACCTGGATTCGACATTTCTTCACCTTCACCTTTTGATTCTTTTTCCACAGAACTAAATAAAAATGATTTATATAAGCCAGGTGGTGGTGGATCACACCTTTAGTCCCAGCACCCAGGAGGCGGAGGTGGGCAAGTTCAAGGCCAGCCGGGTCTATAGAGTGAATTAATGGTCAAGGCTACACAAACACTAAGAGGAAAAAAGGGAGAAAGAAAAAGATCTGTATGATAATTCGTACACAGGGTCCTTATAATTCCTTCTCTAAACTGATATGAATAAAACATAACTGGATTTTAATTAATCTTTCAATATCATATATAATCTTGAAACTAAAAAGAGGATATATGTATGAATTATGAAGACTGTGGAGTTGTGATAGGCTCTGAATGGAATTATATAGGATAACAAGTGAGTTATTAAGAGGAGAGTATCTGGGGGCTGGAGAGATGGCTCAGCAGTTAAGAACACTGGCTGTTCTTCCAAAGGTCCCCGGTTCAGTTCCCAGCAACCACAAGACAGCTCACAACTGTCTGTAACTTCGAGATCTCTGACACCTTCAAACAAACATACATGCAGGCAAAAACCAATAAATAAAATAAAAATAAATATTGCGTGAACTCTAGTTAGCATATAATGAAAACCTAAGGCCAGATATTGAGGAAAAGCTGAAATATCAGAAAAAGGAAACAGGCCACAGTCAACTCTCACCCAGCCAACTTCTCAGGCAAAGCAGGGTAAATGCTATCTTCATGGGTCCTCGGCCTGACTGGTCACTTCTAAAGAAAGAATGAATTTCTGCCTTCTCCTGCCTCATATATCTTCCTGGCCCAGCTGTTTTACTTCCTAGTTCAACTCTATCATAATCCTAGTGTTAGGATCAAAGGTGTGAGCTACTACTGTTTGGCTGTTAGGCCTTGACCTCAGGAAATCCAGAAAGATCTCGATGTCTCCTGAGTGATGGAATTAAAGATGTGAATCACCACTTTCTGACCTTTATGGGTTGACTGGATGATCCTGTTCTCTGATATTCCAGGCTGATTTTATACAATATATTGCCACAAATAAATTTATATTAAAAAAAGAGGGAGTTATCTGAGATAATGAGTAACTATGGCTATTTGTTGTGGCCTTGGAAGATTCACTGAGCATCTAATTTTAAAGAATTCCCCCTTTCCATCTCTGAATGTCATCTTTTACCCCAAAACACACACATGTACGTGCGCATGCACACACACACACACACACACACACACACACACACACGAGAGTTCTGCCTTCTGTGTCTCATTAACAGAATACTCATTAAGTGTGTTTGTGTCCAGACTTGATGACCATATGCTGGTTGGAGATAGAGAACTACTAGCCTGGCTTCATAATCCTTCTATAGCCTCCTAAATCCCCTGTCTATGGAATAAGAGGAGATAAATCTGAAGACTACACATGTAAAGAGATAACAGTGTATATCTACCATATCCACCCCCCCCCCACACCTTTTTCCTCCAGTCTTGAGGATTAAAGCTGTTGTCTAGAGTGCTAAACAAGCACTCTGCCACTGAGCTACAGCCTCAGCCAAAGAAACAGTGTGATTACAGATTGCTTTCTCTTTATGTATGTACTTACTACTACTGATAGCATTTATCAACTTTGTTAATATTCAAATAACCACAAGGCAGTTTGAAACCCTGAAGGAACTGTTTTCTTTTTTAAATTAAAATTTTTGTTTTTGTCTTGGCTTTTTGCTTTGTTTTGTATTTTTTAATAACTTAGTTAATTTTATGTGCACTGGTGTGAGTGAGGGTGTCAGATCCCCTGGATCTGAATTACAGATGCTGTGAGCTGCCATGTGGTTGCTGGGAATTGAACCCAGGTCCTCTGGAAGGGCAGCCAGTGCTCTTATCCATTGAGCCATCTCTCCAGCCCCTGGTTTTTTTGTTGTTGTTGTTTTGTTTTTTAAAGCAGTATTTTGCATTGTAACTCAGGGTAGCCTATAAATCTTCTTGTTCTCCTCTAGACTAGTCTGGGACTTAGAGCCACCATGTCCTTTTCTTTCTCTCTCTCTCCCTCCCTCTCTCTCTCTCTCTCTCTCTCTCTCTCTCTCTCTCTTTTTAAGGTAAAGTTTTACAATGTCTGCTGGCCTAGAACTTGTTATGTAGATCAGGCTAGTATCTGTAGCCAAAGTAGTTGCATGAAACTGTTGTGGTTGGATTTTCCCATCATTCTTTGTTCTTGGTTCACCATCAGTGACCACTTGATCTTGCTGCCTCGTGTCCAGTTCAGGCACGTCTCTTTATTAACCATTTTGGACATGGACAGCAGTAATGTCAGACTGACTCTTCTTCATTCTGCTTTCTTTCCCATTCTGTCTCGTGTTTTAGGTCCATTTGGGGAAACCCAGTAAATACAGTACACGTAGAGAAATCAGGGCAAAGGATTCCCAAAAGACTGCTACTATGTCCTTTTAAATTTAGATCTTTAAGGAAATAGTATTGGTATCAACACAATATTGACAGATGCCATTGCCTTTAGTGCAGCCTGGCAGTCTAAAAAATAAGATATGCAATAAGTACATATCCCTCCCACCTCCCAAAAAAGGATATGCTGGCTCATGTCTGTCATCCCAGCTCTCAGGAGGCTGAGGCAGGAAGAGTGCTGTAAGAGTCCAGCCTGAGGTACATAGTGAGTTCCAGGTTAGCCACAGTTACATAGCAAAACATAGTCTCAAAAAAAAAGCAGGTAAAACAAAAAAGAAAAGACTGAGAATGTAGTTCAGTTGGTAGAATGCTTTCTTTGCATGCACGAAGCTTTGGGTTTGAGCCTCATAAACCAGGTGGATAGAGTAGTACCTGTAACTTCAGTATTTGAGAGGGGAAAGCAGAGGATCAAAAGTTCAGTTACTGATAGAGGTCAGCCTTGGCTGCTTGAGACTGTCTCCGTGAATGAAGGAATGAATGAGTCAATGCAAGAACAGAAAAGACCCTTTGGAAAAAACAGGACATGCTTTGCAGTGTCTGCTCCCTGGGGAGCTGAAGGGTGGGAGTAGGGAGGGGAGCTTTTTGCTGGTGTCCTCCAAATGCCCCTTCTGGGAGTTGGATTCTCTAGTCTCCTACCAAAGCCAGCAGACTTGCTAGGGACGGTCTCCTCTAGAGAAAAGCCTTTTTGTCAGTGAGTTTAAAGCATTTGATGTTTTTAGGCCTCCATCAGGATTTGCTTTGTATTACAGTGGCATGAGTCCAGCCAATGACACTGGAGCCAAAAAGAAGAAGAAGAAACAGAAGAAAAAGAAAGAGAAAGGAAATGACACGGATTCGGCCCAGGATCAGCCTGTAAAGGTAACTGGGAGACAACTCAGACTGCTCCTTTCCACTGTATTACTTAAAGATGGGAGACACTCCAGTGCTGTCTGTCTGTCCTCCGTGCCCCAGACCTTGGTGATGTCCCAGCAGATTCTCCAGCACAGAACAGATGCCTACTGCATGTGTGTGTCGGGTGCTGTGACAACCTGCCTCTTAGAGGAGGAGTGCTTCTTGTATCTTACAGTCAGGCTGGTGGACCACACAGTGGAAGTCAGAACTGACTCCTGAAAGTTATTCTCTGACCTCCACATACACACACACTATGGCATGTGCACAAGCACACACTTACAAAATATTTGATTGTTTGGTTTGGTTTGGTTTTGGCGAGGGAGCTCAAGACAGTTTCTCTGTATGGCCTTGGCTGTCCTGGAATTCACTCTGTAGACCAGGCTGGTTTTGAACTCACAGAGATCTGCCTGCCTCTGCCACCTGACTGCTGGGATTAAAGGTGTGCACTGCCATTTCCCAGCCACAAAAATTTTTTTTTAGTTTAAAAGAAAGTCATTAGCTGTGGTTCTTGACCTGTGGGTCATGACCCCCTCGGAGGTCCTCTGTCATCCTGCATATCAGATATTTACATTATGATTCATAACAGGAAAATTACAGTTATGAAGTAGCAACAAAATAATTTTATGATTGAGGTGTCACCACAACATGAGGACTGTACTAAAGGATTGAAGCTTTAGAGAGGTTGAGAGCCTCTGTGTTACAGTATCATAATCAAAGGGCACAGGGCCAGAATACCATCAGCTAATCAGCCAGGGGCTGGGTCAGTGCACTGCAGTGCTTTCACACGGTGCGGTGCGGTGAGGTGAGGTTGGCGGCACTGTCTATATAGTTCTCTGGCCCTACGAGAAAGATCTGAAACACTGGGATTGATATGCTAAGGATCCAGCTGGGAACCTCCCACACATGCTCTGAGTGTATAGGTTTGAGGTTTGTGTTGTTGTTGTTTGAGGCAGGGTTTCACTCTGTATCCCTGCTGTCCTGAAACTCACTTGGTAGATCAGGCTGGCCTTGAACTCACAGAGATCTACCTAGCTCTGTCTCCCAAGTGCTGGGATTAAAAGCATGTGCCACCACCGCTCAGCCTGTTTTATAAGTTTTAGGGCTGGAGAGATGGCTCAGTGGTTAAGAGCACTGACTGCTCTTCCAGAGGACCTGAGTTCAATTCCCAGCATCCACATGGTGGCTCACAGCCATCTATGATGACATCTGGTACCCCCTCTTCTGTATACTGTATACATAATAAATAAATAAATCCTAAAAAAAAGAAAGAAAGAGATGTCTATGGTTTTAGAACTGGCATCCAAAGAAGTCTGAGATTCTATATATTTTTCACATTTTTAGGTTAAACTATTTATAGCAAGGATTATCATTAAGGGGATGGGGTTGGTTATTTTTATGTGTCTAGGTATTTGTCTGCATGTACATCTGTACATCTCATGCATGTAGTGTCTGTGGAGGCCAGAAGAGAGTGTTGGATCCCTGGAACTGGAATCATGGGTGGTTGTGAGCTACCATGTGGGTGGGTGCTGGAAATCAAACCTGGGTCCTCTGGAAGCCACCAGTGAGTGCTCCTAGCTAGTTAGGCATCTCCCCAGCCCTCTTTTTCTTTTTTAAGACATTATTTTATGTTGCCCATGCTGTCCTTGAATTTCTGATCCTTATATCTACCTCTCAAGGACTACAAACTTATGCAGCTACATCTACCTACAGGCTTTTTCTACATTATCTGAAATTTTGCTTTACTATAGGCAAATCCAAGTGTGATGGTGCATACTGGTAACAGAGGGAAGATCAGCTAAAACTTTGAGATCAGCCTGGTCTTCTTATGGACTTCCAGGCCAACCAAAGCTATATAGTGAGACTCTGTCTCCAAACAAAAACCAAACAAACACGGCAACAAAAACCCCAAAAGACCAAAAATGAAACAACAAAATCTTGTAGATATCACCCATTAGCTATTTTTTTTTTTTTTGATTATACTCTTTCACTTTTGAACTATTGGTTGTGTGTTTGTGTATATTTGTTTGTATATGTTGCACATGTTATGTGGAGGCCGGTGATCAGTGTTTCCTTTTTTTGTTTTGTTTTTTTCTTTTTTTGAGACAAGGTTTCTCTGTAGCTTTGGAGCCTGTCCTGGAACTCATTCAGTAGACCAGGCTGGCCTCTGCCTCCTGAGTTCTGGGATTAAAGGTGTGCGCCACCACCACCAGCTTCCGTTTTTTCCTTAATCTCTTGCCACCTTATTTTCAGATGAGTTTCTCATTGAATCTGGAGCTCCATGATTTGACTAGATTGGATGGGCAGCGGGACCCAGAGATCCTTCTAGCTTCACCTCCCCAGCAGTGAGATGATGCAGACACCACCATGATCACCTTTTTTAGCTTGGTGCTGGAGATCAAACTTAGACCATCATACTGGAATGGCAAGCGCTTTATCAACTGAGCTATCTATATCCGTAAACGCTTAATGTTTTGATACAGTCTTGTGAAGCCAAAATTGGTCTCAAGCTTCTAATCCTCCTTCCTCTAGCCCTGAGAGTTAAGATTACAGATGTGTACTCCTGTACCAAGCTAACATTTTGTTTGAGACAGGCACTGGTTAGCCAGGAGCTCTCTATGTAGACCAGGATTGTTCTCAGTGCTAGGATTAAAGGTGTGCTTTACCACACCTGGCCTAGCTACCTCCTGAACTTATAATAACTAGAAAGTCTTGTTAACACAGTGGGTTTTTTCTTTCTCCAACTGTGTTGCCCAGGTGAACTCTTTGCCAGCAGAGAGGATCCAGGAAATACAGAAGGCCATTGAGCTGTTCTCAGTGGGTCAGGGACCTGCCAAAACCATGGAGGAGGCCAGCAAGCGAAGCTACCAGTTCTGGGATACACAGCCAGTCCCCAAACTGGGTATGTATTTCCTTTTGCAGGTGAGAGCTAGAAATGTGCCTTAGCTGCACTTCTGTGGGAGGCTCGTAAGTGGGGGGTGGGGAGCATGAGGTCCTAGAGATCTGTGGTGATTATTTCTGGAGGGTCCTCTTTAGTCTGTTGTTTAGAGACCTTATCATCAACAGCAGCACACACAGGATAAACAATGATTCTTTTTAGTCCCTCATCATCTTAAACCTACAGAGAACAATGTCTGAGCACATGATGAGTGGGGATGTCTGTCCATGGGTCTGTTGCCACTTAGATTAGTGAAAGGCTGTTTTGTTTGTTGGACAACTGTGAACTCTGGAATGAGATGGGTCCTCAGACTGCTCTGCTTTCTCTCAGCTGATGCACGCTTACTAAATAGTTCCCGTCATGGCTTAGTTCCGAGAGTACTGTATCTTCATCAGGTACCTTAAGCCATGATGAGATCAGCACTGGTGACAGACACCTCTACTTCCCGTACCCGCACGCAGAAACAAGCGAATCTCTGTGTTTGAGGCCAGCCTGCTCTACAAGGGGAATTTCAGTCCAGACAGAGCTACACAGTGAGATCCAGTCTCAAAATAAAGCTAAATTTAAAAATACTTTAATAAACTTGTAAAGGAGTTAAACAGACAGAAATCTCAAAAGTATTCCAGAAGCGACTGTAGATCTGTATGTGTATGTGTGCCTGTGAGGACAGACACAGAACACTGGGCACCTGTGAACCCCCCAGTACAGGTCTAGGGACTGAATTTGGGTCCTCTGCAGCATGTGTGCTTAATTGCTGAGCCATCTCTTCAGCTCCCAAACACATGCCTAACATTAAATGTAAGAGATGGCCAAGTTTTCAGTGTTACTATTCTCCAGAAACATTATAAGATATCTAGTACATTGTGGGTTTTGAGGGCAGAGCCACGTCAAATACCAGGAAGTAAGAAGACAGCTGTGCCCAGCACCATCAGTCTGTAGAGGTGGAAAGTACACGTAACAGGTGTTTCCTGACTTACAGTGGTCAGTGTCATGATGGGGAACCAGTTATAAAGTAAAAATAGCTAGGCATAGTGACACCCCTTTAATCCCAGCACTCTGGAGGCAGAGTCATGTATAGCCAGCCTGGTCTATATAGTGATCAAGGCTGGCCTGAGCCACAGACAGAATGAGTTCGAGGCCAGTCTGGATAGTGTAGCAAGACCTTGTTTCAAAAAATAAAATTAAAGTATGCTGTGTTTATTACACATCTTTTTCTTTCTTTCTTTTTTTTTTTAAATTTATTTATTTATTATGCATACAGTTTTACAGAAGAGGGCACTAGACCTCATCATAGATGGTTGTGAGCCACCACGTGGTTTTGCTGGGAATTGAACTCAGGTCCTCTGGAAGAACAGTCAGTGCTCTTAACCTCAGAGCCATCTCTCCAGCCCCCGGCACATCTTAACCTTTAATTTTTACTTAAACTCCATTCTGCTGAAGAGGCCTAGAATTCTTCATAGTTTTAAAAAGCACTGTAAGTTTACATTTGATCTGCGAGAAGGTTTTTAGGGCAGAGTTCGTTGATGTTTCGTGGCACAATTGCATGCACAGCCAACGTGCCCATGTGTGTTCAGAGCCAAGGCAACAGTGAAGTCACATAACGCTGTCTGGAACAGCTCAGACTTGGTACATTTTAATTTTCAATCCGCTTTTCGTATGTGTGTTCAAACCATTTACTGTTACCAAAATTTTCTTGACACCGCACACTTTCAAGTATGTAACTGCAGTATGCTTTTGGAAGCTTTGGCCTAGAACAGTTGCTACATGCCCTGAGTGAGCCAACAGCCCCTCTGCAGATCATGGTATCCTTTTCTTGGGCAGAGCAGGGCTTTTTCTTCCCCTCAGCTTTCCCATCCCTCTGCGGCTTCCAGCCTGCCCTAGGCTGCTCTTGGCTCTGACAGCAGCAGACACGGAGGGTAGTGACTGAGGACAATTGGAAGGTGCTTAAAAGTAATTAGAAGGCTGAGACAGGAGGATCACTCTGAGCCCAAGGCCAGCCTGGGCTACTTAGCATTCTCCTATCCAAAAGAAAACCAGAACCTTGACTCCTTGGCTGCCTGGCTTTCCTCTCCAGCCTCATCTAGTTTGGGTTCCTCTCTAGGGAGGTTTCCCAGCAGCATCTGCAGACCCTGATTTAGCCCTTAGAGCCCTGAGGCCCTGAGCTGGCAGTGGCAGTTAGCTGGCCCACAGGGCTGGAAGCTGAGGCTGTAAGGCCAAAAGAGAGTCTGGCTTCCAGAAGCCATCATCTGACTGAACAGTGAGTTGTTACTGCTCTTGACACAAAGACAGCCTTGTTGCAGCTCCTTACAAATCTCCTCAGGTCAGGGAAGGGTGTCTGGGCTAGACCATGGCAACACTGTACCAACCAGGAGGCAGGAAGCCAGATTAGCTAGGATGAGTATTTGTTATTCAGAAGCCCAGGGGAGACTCACAAGGATTTCCAAAAATGAGTCACCTTCTGAGTGTATTGACCCTCAGCTAGGGACCAAGGGTAACTGGAGAGAGAATTTACACTTGCCAAGCATGGAGTGCTCTTCAGCTATAGGGCTCCTAGGGACAGGGGAAGTTAGTTCTGGTAATTCTTTTTTTCTTAGGTAGGGTCTCATGTAGACTGGCCTTAACCTCACTGTGTACTAAAAGACCTTGAAGTTCTGACCCTTCTGCCCCCACTGGGTGCTGGTTATAGGCATGCACCACTGTGCCCAGGCTACGTAGAGCTGGGAACCACAGCCAGGCCTTTGTATTAGCAAGGTGGCCACTCTTGCAGTGAGCCTTGTCCCGTCCTCCTTGCTGGAGGCCTACAGTGACTCCTGGCTGGGCTCTTTCTTCTAGGTGAAGTGGTAAATACCCATGGGCCTGTGGAGCCTGACAAGGACAACATTCGACAAGAGCCCTACACGTTGCCCCAAGGCTTCACTTGGGATGCCTTGGACCTAGGAGACCGTGGTGTGGTGAGTAGGCCTGGCTTGCAGGTGGGACTCTGAGGAGCTGAGCCACAGAGGGCTGAGCAAACCCCATCTGGTACCCTCTGGGCTCCATACTATAGTAGTTAGCATCTCACACTCGGAATACTGAACATTGTCCTCTCAGGTTTCTCATTATAGCCTTCCAAGTGATGGTAGAGGTGTGATCTACCATGTCTGGCTTTTTATTTCTTGTATGCTTCCTCTGTTTTTGTTTTTTGAGACAGGGTTTTTCTGTGTAGTCCTGTCTGTCCTGGAACTTTCTCTGTAGACCAGGCTGGCCTCTAGTTTAGAGATCTGCCTGCCTCTGCTTTCCTAGTGCTAGAATTAAAGGTGTGGAACATCACCAACTGGCTTAAAGCTTATTTTTAATGTGAGTTTGTATGTGGGTGTGTGAGTGTCTTAGGGTTGTTACTATGATAAAATGCCGTAAACAAAAGCAACTTGGGGAGGAAGGATTTGTTCCCGCTTACATCTCCCAGCTCCCAGCTCCGTAACTGAAGGAAGTCAGGGCAGAAACAGGCTGCTCACATGGAGGCATTCTCTCTATTCTCCCTCTCTTTAGATAGTCTACCCTGTGTTAAGCTGACAAAAACTGACCAGCACAGTGTGGATTTGTTTTGCGGGGAGCCACAGAGGTCAGAGGCATTGTATCCCCGAAGCTACAGTTCCAGATGCTTGTGAACTACCTGACCTGGGTCCTCTAGAAGATCAGCAGATGCCCTGAGCCATCTCTCCATGGCTTGATACGTGTATGGGGACAAGGGGACATGTGGATACTTGTGTGTGTGCAAGTGTACATCTATTTGTTCTATTTTTGAGACAGAGTCTAGCTATGTGACTTTAGCAGGCCTGAACATGCTTTATAGCCCAAGGTGGCCTTGAACTCATGGAACTCTGTCTCCCTCCCAAGTGCTGGGATTATAATCATGCACCACCATGCCCAACATTTGTTTTGGGTTTGTTTACTTAAGTAGATATCTGCTGATATTGCAGGTGTGTGTTACCAACACCTGATTATGTGGTGCTAGGGACTGAATCCAGAGCTCTGCATACTGAACTGGTAGACAAGTAGTCTTCCAACTGAGCTTTTCTCTCCCTCAGCCACTTCTTTTTTACCTTTGAGACAGTCTTATTATGTAGGCCTGGCTGGCCTTGAATTTGAGTCAGACCTCCTGCGGCAGGCCCAGGCCCGAGTGGTGAGATTGCAAACCCACACCATCACACTGGCTAGTTATGCTCTTGTTTGATGGCAGGAATTTAGGGATTTGGATTTTTTTTTTTCTCTGTAAGGAGTGATGAAAATGTGAATAGTTATGCACCCACCCCACCTCCCCCCTTATCTTTTAAGAGCCCTCTTCACCATACCTGGTTTGGGAAGATGTTTGGAGAGCAGGCGTGGGGGCTGGGGGGACAGGAGATGGAGAGGGACAGCACGTGTATGCGCCAGTGTACCCTGGAGGTCAGAGGGCAGCTCTGTGAAGTCAGTTCTCTCCTACTTTTATGTGAGTTTCGGGGATTGAGCTCAGG
>PVIH01011620.1:0-68126 GCA_004025045.1 Sigmodon hispidus
AATGATCAGATGTGGTGGGAGGGGGAAGAGACCTTCAATAAGGATATACAGGGATGGAAAAAAAAAATTCAGAGGGAAAGCTGAACACAAAGAAAATATATGTGTAGTAATCTTATTTGCATTTCCACCCTTGATAAGCCATGCTTATGATTATTATCCTCTGTATAGTTATTGTTAACTCTTCGACATTTTTTTTAAATTCTTTTTACTGTTTTTTTTTTGATAAATACAAAATAAAGAAAAAGAAGAAAAAAAAATAGTCTTTTTGTTTTCATGTATCCTTTTGCTCCCCCTCCCTTCCCCCTCCCAACTCAAACCATTCTGTCAGCCTTCAGCCTCTCTCCTCCCCATCCCCCATCCCCTCTCCCCAAAGGGCAAGAAGTCCCAAGGTGGATCAGCTCAGCATCTACTCAAGGAGATTCCTATTTACTCATTCTAATGTCAAAACTGGGTTAGGTGTTCCTCTGGAAGGAATGAGCGCCGAAGTGTCAGTCCATGCACAGAAACACAGTCTGATCCCTCCTCTTGAGGCTTCACATACTGCCCATGTCTGTGGGCAGTTGCCTTTCCTTGTAGGGCCTAGTTCCTTTTCTTGATGGTTCCCTAGTGGTTGTTCTTAATTCAGTGAGGTCCCCAGAGCTCCAACCGGCTATCACTATGGGAATTTTCCTCATAAGCACTGTCTCTTTGCTGATATAGACTCTCCTTCCCTGCTCTCAGCTGGACCAGGAGCTCAGCCCAGTGCTCAGTCATGTATATCTCGGCCTCTATCTCTGTTCATTGTTGGATGTAAGTTCTGTGATGGCATTTCGGGTGGTTATTTCTTTGATTATAGGGAAAGTCCTGTCTAGGCAACACCTTCACTATTGGTTGGAGACCTAACCAAACCTACCACCCTGTACAACTCAAATACAAGGGGATCAAAGACCTCAACATAAACCCAGCTACACTGAACTTGAAAAGAAAGTTTTGAAATACCCTCCAATGCATTGGCACAGGTGATTACTTTCTTAATAGTAGCATAGACACTAAGAACAAGAATTAATAAGTGGGAACTCCTGAAACTGAGAAGCTTCTGTAAGGCCAAGGACACTGTCAATAAGACAAACGACATCCTACAGAATGGGAAAAGATTTTCACCAACCCTACAAGTGACAGAGGAATAATCTCTAAAATATATAGAGAACTCAAGAAACTAGAGCCCAAAACCCTAAATAACTCAATTTAAAAAAATGGGGTTCAGAACTAAAAAGGAAATTCTCAACAGAAGGATTACAAATGACTGAAAGGCACTTGAAAAATTGCTCAACATCTTTAGTCATCAGAGAAATGAAGTAGTTTGTCATATCGCTTGTATGTATATTAGTTTAGGGCTGGCCACTTGAGATTGGATAACCTATCAAAGCCCTAGTCCCTAAAGAAGACTGATACTCTGCAGCCAGAAGTTTTGTGACCCATCTGGCCCTAAATCCAGAGAAATCGCTCCTACTGGCCATCCCACAGCTGCTTATAAAATAATTACTCAGAGGCTTATATTAATTATAAACTGTTTGGCCTATGGTTCTGGTCTCATTACCAACTAGCTCTTATAATTTAACCCAACTAATTTCTATTAATCTATATATTGCCAAATGGTTTATGAGGAAAACTCCACAATTTCCCTAATATCTACTGTAAACTCTAGCATGCTTCCCCCGTGTGACCTAATTCCCTTAATCTTTTGTGCACAGAATGAACTATGGTAGCTTGAAGCTTGCTGAGAACACAAGGTAAGCAGTATTGGCATTGTAGCTGTGGTACCACAAGCAGACAGTAGGGGGAATATGAGACTGGTAAAAAGCATCTAAGAAGTTATCTAGACTAATGATTGGATTGCATTAGTGTTAGAGAGAACTTCCCTGGAGAAAGCTAACATGCTAAAAAAAAAACTGAAGAATATTTTCTCAAAGGGTAAAATAGTATCCAAAAAATTACAAGGAGTACAAAAATCATTACAAGTTACCTAAAGAAACAACTTAATGAAAGAATCAAAATAAAACTCTAGAAATCTTAAAAAATTTAATCAAATGCCTAAACATTTATATATATATAAATATATAAATGTATATATTTATATACTATATAAATATATACATATATAAACAAAATATATATATGTATATTTGTATACATATATATATATGTATACATATATATATATGTATACAAAATACATATATGTATATATGTATATACACACACACATATATATACGTATATTTATATTTATATAAATTTATATATATATTTTATATAAATATATAAATATATATAAAAATATATTTTTATATTTTTATACTGGATAACCCAAAAGAGAATCAGGAGCATGATACATTAACCAAAAGAGAATATTAATATTAGATCTGGGAGTAAATAGTACAAAAACTGAAGGTAAAAACTCATTTAGGAGCTCAGGTGTGGACTTGAAAGAGAGAGCAAATAGCTTTCAGACTTAAAGACAAGATATTAAGAATTTTTAATTTAGAGTTACAAAATAGGAAAAAGTGAGTAAATATTTAAATTGGTTTATAGAATACTACCAAATAAGTTCATAAAATACACATGGTATTAAATACAGAAGGAGAAGAGAGAGAATGGAGAAAATAGGTACTCTGCATTAAAAATAGCCTAATCTTAGAAGAAGAGGGACATATGAAATCAAGAGGTTCAGATAACTCCAGGTAAGATGGAGCCAAAGAGGACTAGGCTGGAGCTTTTATAAGGAAATTGTCAAATTCAAAGAAGAAATGGAAAAACAAGACAATAACAACAACAAACACTCTGAGAACCAAAAATGATTTGCTCATCAATTGTGTCTTACAAAAATGAGAAATTGGGGTATTCTTAGAAAAATAAAACTGGAGAGTTGTTTCATAAATATTTCTAAACAGAGCCCTTTAAATTAAGATGAAAGACACACAGAACAATATGAAATGAAACAAAAGCAGGCATTTTTGAAGTGAGGCAAATTTGGACAAATATGTTAAACAGTCTTTTAAAAATTTTAGTGTATATGATAAAAATAATAGAACCACTAAAAACCATAAATCTAGATCATTGGCTATATAATACATAAAAATAATTGGTGGCTTCAGTCTCATGAAATGAGAGTAGGTTGTATAAGGCAGAATTTTTATGCAATTAAAAGTTATCAAAAAACAAAATCCTGCAACTTATATATTTTTGTATTTACATTATTAATCACAATTAAAGACCTACAAATGACATGGGGTCTGGATGAGTTATTGTGGAAGTTTGAGAAACAATGATCAATTAATCCATTTACCAAATCCTTAAATTGTAATTGGTATTTGAGAGTAGCTTCCAGATTCCAAGTGCCCAACAAGTTAGAATGGTCTCGATGGAAGAGGCAGGAGGATGCAGTCCCTCGGTCCAAATGATAGACTGCTGTCCTCTGAGGACAAAGATTAATGCACAGTCTCTTGAAATGAGTATTGGAGTGCTATGGAGGAGCTGAGATTTGCCAGGGATTTAGTTCCTTGGGCATGTGCCAGGAGTTACTGGATTAAATCACTCCTGGAAGGTCTGGGGAAGAGGAAGAGGAACAGCGATGTCATTGCACATAGAGGGCACTCAAGCAATTTAGAGAGATTTGTGCTGATTTTGTCGGGACTATAATGGAAAAGTTACATGCAATCTAGGATGGAAATGGGCATGTCTGGTGATACAATAGACCCATATTAGAAACTGGGAAAGAAAGTCATTGAGAACCAGAAGGACAATGAGAAGGTGTAGTAAGAAGTGCAGAAAAGAGAGGAAAAGGAATTTAATGACTGGCTCAAAAAGGTCAAAGGATCTAGTTGAACTTTAGATTACTTTAGGTAAACACAATTTTGTATATAACAACCTGAATGTATGTAGAGGCAGAGATTAAATCCCACTGGGGGTTAATACCTGTAGCACAGATGGGTTTGGGCTGATTCTAGCCTAAACTTGAGGAAGCAAAGCAAAGCAAAGTGCATAAGTCATCCCAAAGGAGACTGAACCTGTAACCTGGGTCTTATTAGCACCATTTGGTGCCACACGGTGCTAATGGCAATTAGTCAAAACCAGAAGCAACAAACCCAATAAGTGTCCCCAAGGACTGAACCAGGGGCACACTCTGGGCCTCATTATCCATTATCTGAAAACAAATGTCTAGGTAAATATTGTGATAATGGTCAAAGGCCATACAGATTAGGGGGAAATAGGGCTGCTAGGTCTATTGGGTCTATGAAAATCATAATAGCTGGAGTGCTCCTCCCATTTCAAAATCAGGGCTTGGGGCTAGTGATGAAGGGATCCTTCTGTTCGCTGCTGCAATTCAAAGGTCACTGTGGTCTTTCTGCTGGGACAAACAAGCTCTTAACTAACCACAGTGTTCTCACTGAGTCTTCCCCATGGGGCCCTGGCAAAGACAGGCCTGGACTCCTGTGCTCATCTTTCCCTCACCTCACATCCTACCCACTCCCCCAGACTTGATACAGCCAACATAACATAAAGAATGCAGCAGAGGCAGTCCACGGCAGCACTAGTGTGTGTGAGGGTCTCTGGGAGAAACCAGGCGTGGTGAGTAAATTTTGGAAGACAGAAGAAGCAGGTGTGGGAAAGGATGATAAATGAGTGTGAGTGACATGTAAATAGGAGAGGGACAGAGAAGCAGGGGAATAAGAGCAAAGGGGGTGGGGGAGGTGGGTATGAAACCTTCCAATCTCAGGAAAAAGATCAGAAAACACTCTCTTAAAATGATGCTTCAATTTTTTTTAACATAACAAGTGGACTAGAACTGAAAAGTTAAAGTTGGTCAGGTAAGGAGTTAAGAAAAGCATGATGTTGTGTGGAAAGATGCTGAGACAGGGGGCCAGAAACCTCAAAAATAATGTTCATGAAATTCAACAAACTGTGTTGTGTGCAATGGACTGATACTGCTACAGAAAAGGAAAGTAGAAAAGATGGGCTTTGTGTTTAAATCAATCACAGAATAGGAGGAGTGAGTGGAGAGGCTTGTAGTAGTGTGCTGGCTGCAGGTGTCAAGATGTGGAGGAAACACATAGAGATGGTAATAAATAGAGAAAGGCCCACAAAGGAGCAGTGTGTCACAATGCCCAAAGCATCTGAAGACCTCTGAGTCCCAATAATTTTAACTGGTTCCTATGATGTAAAATGCTAACAGAAACAGCAGCATGTACCTATGAAGCAGCACACAGACAGCATCAATGTGAGAGAAAAGTCTTGGACAACTGATGATAAAATGCTCTAAATTTGAACACCATCCTTTACAAACATAATTTATTCAGAGCAGATTTTGTTGCCTAAACTGATCACTGACATATAGCTTTATGATATATAGGGAAGTTTATGCTGTTCAGTCAGATCACTGGTAGTTAGGTACCCTAAATGGAAAATTTGAGGAACTTTGAGAATTGAATCTGAGATTTTTTCCTGATTTCCTACCATCCCCTCCCTCGTAAAATCTGCCAAGATTCTGTTCTCCAGGTCCTTCAGGGAAAAGCCAAATCCCACGTATATCACTAATGAAGACACAGCATAAGAAAACATGTAATATATTGTGACACAGAACTGTTCACTGAATCCACCCACCTACAGGGATGGGGCTAATAACACTTAGGGTTATCATCTAACCAATGGTTTATAACCTCACTATGTATCTGTCGTACTAAAATTGTTTTCTTGCTCAACTAAGGCTCTGCTTTGCCCTTGCTTTTCATCTTGTTGTCTATGTTCATATGGGCATTTTCTCACATCCATATTTCAAATTTTACCTGACTTAATAATATCTTATTTGCTTCCAACAGTGCTCAGTATTGAGGAATCTCTTTTACTATGTTATGAATTAATGTTGAGACATATGGGAATCTCTTGAATATGGAAGGTAATTACTGATTTGCTGCAAAAGCCACACTCTTAGCCATGTTTCAGACTCTGGCCTGTTCTAGATTGCACAACCCCCTGGGTCAATGCTATAAATTCTATCATATTGTCCAAAAACTAAAGCCATTCTAAGATTACAGATTTGAGAAAAAAAGTAGCAATGCCTGCTCTTCAAAAAAAAGATGCTGTCTGATCCAATTGGTCTGGTAAATGTCAGGAAAAAAAATCATGGAGTATTTAAATGTCAAGGCTAGGCCTGGCACACAAATTACTGTAAATCTTTCATACTGTCTGCCACTTTGGTATGTCTGCAAATTGTCTTCATTATATCAGTATCAACTCTCCAGTATGACTAAATATCTTGTTCACTGAATCATCTCTGCCATTTGAACCTCAGGAACAGGACACTAACTACATAAAGTACAAAGCGTTTGTCCTGTAGAAAATGTGTGGTGTATGTTTTTCATTAACAGCATCTTCATTGTTTATGATGGTTATCTATAATTATTCACAGAATTCAAGATTTCATGTGGATATGTGCTCTTCTTTCTAGCTATTCTATATGGAAACAAAATAATAAGAAAGATGTGTATTGTGATATACTACCATTTATTTATATATTTATATATTCAGCTATATATATTTAAACACACAATTTCACCTAAATATACATGTGTGTGAACATATGAATTATACATACATACTGCATGTGTGTGTACTGCAAATTGATGATTATGATGTTCCTTATATGTATATTAAAGTATAGAAGTTAATATTTGCATAACTGTGATCCAGAGTCTTTGTGTTTTCCTAGCTGTGTAAAGTGGTAAATGATTATTAACAGCAATTTGCACTGAGGATTTTAATCCATGAGCATCTACATAATAACAATGTATATGCATGTCCATTGATTTGTTTCCACGTGGGTATTTCATGTGAGTGCATGTTTAAACATCAATACAATTTTGAATTATTTTTCTAAGAAAATAATCAAATATTTGTTACTTTATCCCTTGAATATGATATGGGTTGAAATGCACAGTTTTGTTTTATTTTAATCTCCAGAAACTATAATAACTTTTGGCAAAATATAAACTACATTTGTATATGTGTATGATTATATATGTTTCTAAGTCTGAATGTTTATTTGTATAAAAAATGTGATGTATGTGAGTGCTGTGAATAGTCCTTATGTGAGTACCTAAACTGCCTCCTGAATGTGAGTGTGATTTGGTATGTGAATGAACATGCTGCATGTGAACAGGTCATGTACTGGACAATTTTTAATAAGACACAGAGTGAGACTTTTGATTTAGAAGCTCCATATGTGTCTATTTAAATTGTCCCACAAAAACCTTACAGGTTTTCTCAGAAGGCACCAGTCTCAACCATCCCTCTTGTTTTATGTTCTAAGCAGCACCCCCAGTACTTGACACACTCCTGAAGATCAGGGATGTTTTCTGAGGTACATGTGAACCTCTGTTGTCCTGACTTCAAACCCATTCAGAAGCACTTTCTAGAGTCTATGTCCTAGAGAGCCACTTAAATATCCAGGAGGTGACAGTGGGCACTAGGAAGAACTACAGTGACAGAAAGACTAATAATGTGATAAACATCAATGGGGTGAGGGTGGGAGTGGATGGAGTGGGCAGGGTGGGTGGAGTGGGCAGGGGTTGGTGGGTTGAACAGGGATGGGGATGTTTTGAGAAAGGAATGAGGAGGAAAACACTTCATAGAGACAGAACCCAGAAGAAAAATTAAGAGAAATACAATAAAGAAAAATGCTACATAAAAAATGTAAAGGGTTTAAAAACATTTTATTTCAAGTTGAAAATATGCAAGGAATGACATTCACAGCCACAAATAATAAAACTCCTATTGAGAAGGTAAAAGCGCAACCATAAGAAAAGCAGAGAATAAAAAATGAACAGATGGAAGACGACAGAGATGTTGCCAGGGCAACATAAGGAAACTGTCTCAAAAGCAAACAGAAACAAGGACATGACTTTTTTTTTTTTTAAGCAGTGGATAAACAAAGGATCTTAGAAAGAAAAAACTGTCATATTGACAAATTACAAATGAGATATAGAAAGATATATAAAAGAAGGATGGGAAGACAGAAAAAATTAGCAGGAAAGCCTGGAGTGTGGCAAAGGAGAGTGCCATGATTGATGAGTAGGAAGAGTGAAATCTTGAGGATCAGCTCCCTAGCTTCTCCAGTGACTGACATGATGCCATGTCTCCTAAAGAGTCAATAAAGCATGGGAGTGAAAGTACAGCCTCAGAACTCTAGAACACATTCTGCTTCTGTTTTGTTCTTGTCTCAAGCCATCAGTGATAGGTTCAAAACAAAATCCATGAATATCTATCCAAGTTTTCCTCTAGCCCTTATACCCAATGGTAGATGGGTACATGGGAGATACTGGTTACTTTCTGAGGTTCTGAAAACATACATGACACCATAATTCACAACCATTTTGAGATTTTTTTTTTCTAAAACTCTACAATACTTTTTCAACTGATGCTATTATTTGTTCATTATTTATCCCTTTTATTAAGACTTCTATGTGGTTCCTCTAAGAAGCACAGCCCTTCTATATACATTTTTATGTCTAGGTTAAACTGTATATACATCAACCTAACTGCTGAGACTAACACTAATGAGTTTATTTCATTAGGGCCTGCCCAATTGTTCCCAGTGGGGCTATATGATTTCATAATTAAAAAAAAAAATACCTCAAACTAAAGCAGGATCTATTCCAGGAGAAATTTTCAGCTTTTAAATATTTCTTAATCTTACACACTATGTAGAAGCATGCTGTCTTTTAAAATATGTATTCTGTCAGTAATAGTAAAATTTATTCTATTATATACTTACCTATGACTTACACATTGTTCCTATAATAATCACTAGCTGTGCATAGTCATCTGTTTCTTAGTTACTTATAGTTCTTTAGCTAGTCCAAATTTTAAACTTCTGTTGCTAATGTAGGCTATAGTTATTTTCTGATGAATGAAATTATTGTTCCACCCAGCCCTTTATATTTTCTCTGTGCATTTGCTATGCAGTTAATGTTGCTTCTGTTTTATTTCATCTGTTTGGTTTGGCTTAGTATGGTTGACCACGGACTGGTTTCATCAAGATGGGGTCTTTCTAAGTTGTCTAGCTGCCCATAAAGGCACAATTCCTTGTTCTGCCTTAAAATACTAAAAATAATCCATGTACCACCATACCCAGCCTAGTTGCTATAATTCAGCATCTCTATATTTGTCTCTATTTTAACTTATGAACTAAATACACTCTGATGTCAAATAGAAATTTTCCATGATATATAAAGTTCATAGTTTTTAAATCTACATTTGAAGATAAGCTTATTGATTGCAACAAAAAAGTCTGTTGGGCTATTCTTCTGACCTTTTATTTATTGAGTCTTCTGATCTATAAGTCAGGAATATCTTTGCAATTTTTGGAGCTTTTTAATTTTCTATGATTCCTTTGTAATTTTAAAAATATAAACATTGATTTATTTTAGACATCTTAATGCTTTTTAAACACTGTCATGAATACAATTACTTTCTAACTTCATAGCTCATTTGATCAATGCTTTTGAATGGAAACATGAGCAGGATTTGCTGATAACCTTAAAATTCTGTGTCTTTGTTAAACTCATTGATTATTTAAATCAGTATGTTTTAGACAACTCCTAGAGTTTCTGCACATGGGATCATGAGCTGTGTGGATGAATTGTTGCATTGGTTCTCAGCCAATATGAAAACAGAAACATCCTGGTTTTATGTGTAGCTAACACTCCTCAGCATAATTTGAATGGCAAGTCAAGAGGGCATATCCTTTCATAAATCTAGGTCTATTTTTAAATAGAGAGCTATCTCCTTATGGTTTTCTTCTTTCTAATGTTTGTCTGAATTTAGAATCAAGATCATTCTAACTACTCTGAGCAAACTGTGAATTTAAATCCAAGAGGGGTACTTAAAAAGGCATAGTTCACAAAAGCCAAGGCATTCTGAGAAACGAATCATTTAAGAAAATACCTAATTCATCAACATGTCATTTAAAAACATTTTATCAGTTTTCTCCGAAACAGTGACAGTGGATTTATCAATGTCTCACCAGGTCAGATCTCATGTTCAGGAGTAATTTGACAACACAAAACAAACACAATAGTATTTTTGTGGGCTTTTGTTTTATTCAAGTTCTTTTATTATTGGATTTTTGTTTGTTCTTATTTTCAAGTTTCATTTTGTTATTGCTTAAGAAAGAAGGAGAGAGATGAGTTGGGGGACTAGGTAGGTGGGGTGGATCTGAGATTAGTTGGGTGAGTAGGTAGGTGGGTAGGATCTGAGATAAGTTGGGAAGAGGAAAATGTATGATCAAAATGTATTGTATGATAAACTCCAACACAAAACACAACAACATAAAAATCTAACTTATACACAGAGCAGTAATTGGTGACTCTAGTGAGAACTGGTAAAGAGACCAAATGTGATTGTAAAGGAACACAGAGGACAGGCTGTCTACAGTGAAGAAGAAAATTAAAAAATAATCATGTTACTATAGATCTTCTCCTGGATGTGTGTCAAATAAGAAAGAACATTAAATTAGAAGCAAGTACAAACAGAAACAGAGTTAAAGGAATATACATAAGACAAATAACAGCTATACAAAACAAGCTACAGGACAAGAAGTGTGTGTGCATGCATTATTTGAATGAGTCTGTGCCTAGAGGAGAGAGGCAGATTGTGGTAGAAGGTATCATCAGATAGACAGATAGATAGATGGACAGACAGACAGACAGACAGATAGATCGATGATAGACAGATATAGATATGTGTGTTTTATATATATATATTCATATATATTCCAAAAATATCATGCCATGATCAAATAAACGTAATTACTTTTACTTTTCAGGCTCCAGAGTGATTCTGAACTATGTCAATATTATCTACCCAGGAAACCTCAAATAGCAGCACACCAATGGCCCCCACTTTCCTGTTAGTGGGCCTGCCTGGCCTGGAAGCTGCACCATCCTGGTGGACACTTCCTCTCATCACTGTCTACCTTCTGTCTGCCCTGGGCAATGGTATAATCCTCTGGGTCATTGCACTGGAGCCCACACTACATCGCCCAATGCACATCTTCCTCTTCTTGCTCAGTATGTCTGATGTTGGCTTGGCCACAGTATTAATGCCTACTCTGCTAGGCCTAGCCTTGGCTGATGCTCATGCTGTCCCTGCCTCAGCCTGCCTCCTACAGATGTTCTTTGTCCATGTCTTTTCTGTTATGGAGTCCTCTGTCTTGCTTGCCATGGCATTTGACCGGGCATTGGCTATCTGCCGCCCTCTCCACTACCCAGCACTTCTCACCAATGGTGTCATTAGTAAGATTGGTATGGTCATTGCTTTCCGATGTCTGTGTCTCCATCTGCCTCTTCCCTTCCTGTTGTCTCATATGCCATATTGCCGTCGACAGGTCCTGACACATTCTTATTGCTTGCACCCAGATATGGCTCGCCTAGCCTGCCCAGGAGCATGGGGTGCAATCTACAGTCTGATTGTGGTACTGTCCGCAATGGCACTTGATCCTCTGCTTATTTTCTTCTCCTATGGCTTGATTGTCAGAGTATTGCAAGGGGTGGGGTCCACGGAAGATCGCTGGAAGGCCGGTCAAACATGTGCTGCCCACCTCACTGCTGTGCTCCTCTTCTACGTTCCCATGATTCTCTTAGCTGTCATTGACCGATTCAAGCTGCCACTGCCTCAGCCTGCCCATACTCTTCTCTCCTATGTCCACTTCCTGCTTCCTCCATTGATAAATCCAGTTATCTACAGTGTCAAGATGAAAGAGATTAGGGAAAAAATTCTCAAAAGGGTACTGCCCCCGAAAGTGGGCTGTGCTCAGTGAGGGAGGATGCCTCTCCAAAACTGTGGTAAACAGCTCCCAAATAAAGTCCTCCATGATGAAAACTCAGTTCACCATACATGACTGGTCACATAGGTCCATACATATCTATATACATGAATGAGATTTTTTTTCTACAAATAGGTATGCGTGCTGAAAAAAATAAATAAAAGCTCCAAAATGCTATCCCTACACTATATCATTACCTATAGATGGCATTAGAAAGACTTGGATACTACATCTTGTCATAGTTGTTCTAGTATGAAACATGTTTGTTAGTTCCATTGCTATGAACTTTGTAACTGAGAAGAGTTACTGAGTGAAAGAAGAAAGACAGATGAGCCTCCTGCTAGAACAAACATCTCTATTCATCTTCTCCACACCAAAAAAAAAAAAAAAAAAAAAAAAAAAGGAGCCATATAATTCATCAGCCAGGAAAGGTGACAATTAGATATTTTTCATTATTCAGTTTTTAAAATTTTAATCAAAGTTTTAATATATGTCTGTTTGGGGTTGAAATCTATTGCGATTCAGAAAAAAAAACCGAATAAGATAAACTTACATTCAAAGTTAATCATAATTGGGCTTATAATTAATGTTAATAAATATAGTGTCCTGAGTGATAGTAAACACCTCTAATGCAAGTACTTAGAAGACTGAAGGAGCAGGATTGTGAACTCAAGACCTACATAAACTACATTGCAAAACTACATACTGTGAGTGTGTGTGCTTGTGTACACATTTGTACAAGTATATACAATTTATGGATAGTGCATGAGATGTCTTTATTCTCAGCTCTTTACTTCTAAGAATACTACATATCCTCACTCACACTAGCTACTTTCATTGTGGCTTTGATCTTGGGCACCTGATTTGTTGTTTTATGCATATCTCAATTTGCTAAATAGGGTGTTAATTAATGTGATGAGGAGAGTCTTCAAAAAGGATAGAACTTATTACACTATGAAAATTGCTTCCCTGGTAGTTCCTGCTCCCTCTGCCTGGTCTCTAGAATGAGGCATGGTACAGAATTGAGCAAAATCTATACTCCAAGGCAAATGACTACTGCTTGAACACTTGCGGCAGAACCACCAATCCATCAGTCTAGATAAAAGGACATCTGTCCATCTCGTGACTACATCTACAACAAGTACTATAACTGTGTGCAAATAAAGCTTTGTTGGTGGTGGTTATTTTTTTCTACTCTTTGGTCTTTTGAGGGCCCACCAGCCAGCTCCCAAATAAATCACACACAGATGCTTATTCTTTCTTATGAGTGCCAAGTCTTAGCTGGGCTTGTTTCTTGCCAGTTTTGTTTTTGTTTTTTTGTTTTTTTTTTTTAAATAACTTTAAGTTGTCCTGTCTACCTTTTATTCTTAGGCTTTTACCTTTCTCTTATTTTTGTATATCTTACTTTAACTCTTACTCCATGGCTGGCAATGTGACTGATTGGCTGACTTCCAGCATCCTCTTTTCCTTGTTCTCTTGTTCTATTCTCCTTTTTCCCAGGTTTCTCCCTCTATTTATTCTCTCTGCCTGCCAGTGCCACCTATCCTTTCTCCTAACTTACTATTGGCTGTGCAGCTCTTTATTAGACCATCAGGCACTTTAGACAGGCAAAGTAACACAGCTTCACAGAGTTAAACAAATGCAACACATCTTTGCATTATTAAACCAATGCTCCAAGAGCATAAACAAATGTAACACACCTTAAAATATTATTCCTCAACACGTTGTGGATGGTACTCAACAAAAACAAACAAAATTTAATTTCTATTCAACTCTATAAGCACAGAAACATTTTCTCAATTTTTCTTTCCTTGTTTATAAAATAATAGTTAAATAATAAGCTACATGTATTTTCGAGGGCACACGGCCGCACACAGTTTTTTATTTAGTGAACACTAGTAACAAGTCAGTAACACTAGTAACAAGTCAATAAAGGCTCTATAAGACTTTTTAAAAAAAAAAAAAAACAGCTTTTGTCACTATTGACATTTTGAAGACTTCTCCTCAGGCTAACTATTAGGAGGGTATGAACATTCCTTATGCAGAAGTAATAAAACTTGGTTAGGACAATCTTTTATCTATTCAATGAGGGTAGTCCATTTGCTTTCATTGTGTCAAATGTGACAATGTGGTTAAGGCTGTTGATGGGTTTAATATACTACAGCTGCTACTCTCATGGAGTTAAAGCACCTACTACCTTCCTAGGTAATTGCTATTGGCCCTACTCAGAACTCTGACTCTTATTTTTTCTTTCTTTCCCCTAATCTTGAAATCTTTCCTGGATGTTGTTTAATTGTGCATCTCTATATTAATATTTAATCTTGATCATCAACTTGATTGCATTAAGATCTGCCTGAGGAATTCAGCACACCTCCGAATGCATCTGTATTCATCTCCAAAGACAATTAATGAAATTTCTCACATAATGGATGGAATAACCCCTGGAAGTATTCATAATATGATTGTGTTATAGGGAGGCAATAAAATTTGTACAGTATGATCTAATTGGAGGAACAGGCCACAGAGGATATAGTCCTAAAACTATTTCTGGACTCTTCTGTGTCTCCGCATTTTCTCAACTTCTTGTCCAGCATAACAATCCCCCAGCACACATTCCCTCCACCATGATAATTTGATTTACAATAGCCCTAGAGACAGAGCCACGTGATGATGTATCATCCGTTTAGCTACAAACCAAAATAAGTTTTTCCTCCACTTATTTTTGTTAGATATTTGAGTAAAGAGATGTGAAAGATAACAAGAATTGCTCATCATGTTAGTGGTGAGTTTAGTTTCTTGTCTACATTATTTTAAACTGACTGTTTGTAACTCTAGTAACATTATCTCTGAATTTCCTGGCACCTGAAAAGACATTTAGGATGACTTGGCAGGAAAAATCAGGAGGAAGAATTGCTGAAATTATATTATAATCTCAAAAAGAAAAAGCAAAGATTTCCCTACCAAAAAAGCAAAATAGGCCAGCTGTTAGTCCTTGGGATAGTGGGATTCATACAGAGAGAGAAGGCTCAAGAATGACTATCATATTCTCTGCTGAAATTCCTGGTCTTCTGGATCATCAGCCCCTCATAAGAGAGAAGCCTGGTGGTACAGCTGCCATAGTGTACACTGAACTATTGTGATATTGCTGGCATGCATAATACATACACACACACATACACATGTTTATGTGTATGTGCACAGATATACCATCCCACACTGGCATCTAGATCCATGAAGTCACAAAGTACATGTAATCCATAACCATTAAGTAAAAATGATGTCTCATACTATTTATATATCATAAAAGTAAATATTATTCACATTCTTGAATATTACCTTTATACATAAATACATATATTGAATTCCATCTTTTGCATACATATTTATTAACAAACTTTATATAACATATCAACATGCATTAAATATTAACAAACTTTCATATTTCACATATAACTGTAAATATATACCCTCAGATTAATTAAACAATATGTGTATACAATTGCATAGAGTCTTGAAATCACACCACACCACTTACACATCTATTCCAATTTCTGGTCTTTATGTTCATGTGCACAGAGGAGAAAGGAAAGTTAGGAGTTAAAGCCTCCAGCTTTAGGACCTAGTCTCAGAGGAAATGAGAAGGAGACAAAGAGCCTTAGGAGTAGAGACAGAATTATCAAGGGGAGGAACAAGCAAGTCACGTCCTTCAAATAGATCCTAATTTAAGGTCTCTGGTCCCAGGGGCTTGGTAGAACCTCTTGTACCCATTCTCACCATGGTTAATAAAAGAGAAGGCTTCAAGGTAAGAGATTTTCTGTGCCATAAGCATATCTGCCCTTTCCAGGGAGAAACCGGACTCACAGAGTCTCCATGATGCTAGACTGCACAGCTATGAACTGAACATACTTGGGAACTTGAGTTCCAGAGGTCTGTGAACAGCACTCTCTAATGGGAAGAAAGGATAATAATTTGCAACAGTGAGACCCAGAAGGTAGGATTCCTACTGTATGTAGACACCCCCCTCCCCAGAAAGGAGGGTACATGTGGATCTAACACACTTGGGTATTAAAACTTTACAATATAGAGTAGACACTTTAGAGTGAGTAAACAAAACTTGAGTTTTCTTGAAGCTATTCAGTAACAAGATCTTGTCTAATTTACCTATTACAACTCAACTAACTTCAGGAGCATTTTTGATTGTTACACAGACACATTTCTTCATGCTAATGAGGTAAAGGATATCCAACAGAGTCATCTGGTACCATGGATTTGAAACCATAGATACTAAAACAAGCTAAGCATGAGGCTATGGTTTTTATAATTAAATTTTCCCAACAAAATTCTACACTTTCATTTCAAGTTAGATTTTATGTAGAGAATTTAAAAACAGATTCAGCAACCTATGTGATCATCTTGGCCATAATGCTCCCTAAGTAGATGACTCAATTCACCAGGACACATTATGACAATAAAAACACTAGCATACTGGAAAATAATAAAAAATTATACTTAATAACAACTTAGAGAAGGAAGGGAAATTTGCAACAGGAGATTATGTCATTCTTTTTCCTATATGTTTAGAGAATGCATATCTTGAACCTCAGAGTTAATAGCAACTTGGTAAACTGTGTTAAACTGGGTTTCCATGTTGAATGCTTCTCACACTGAACATAATTGGCCAGATATTGGTCCATTTCCTGTTTACTGTCCATGGCATGTCTTTGATTTTGTCTGTTTTTTAAGTGTGTGTGAGGGAGACAGGCAAAGGAATTTACATTAGTAAACAAACTGAATTCCATAGCACCCAGAGAGTGTAGCATGGTGAAGAAAGAGAGGCATCACCCAAACTCCAGCTCTACACTCAGGTCCTAGCTTGGCTTTGTTTTTCTATGACATACATGGAAGTATATCTGATTCTGAGATAGCAAAAGAGAACAATAAGCATGTCTCTTCTGTGGTTCTTCATTGTTAAGGGTGACTTATAAGTGAAAGAGGAGAGACAGACAAAAGAGATTTTCAAAGAAATTGTTCATGAGTAGCTGAAACTTAATAGGGGAAATTATCAAACTACAGATATGTGCAGAATACATGACTCCTGGTTCAAACCTCCAAGACCAAGTTACAGTTGTTAAAAAAAAAAAAAAAAAAAAAAAAAAAAAAAAAAAAAAAAAAAAAAAAAAAAAAAAAAAAAAAAAAAAAAAAAAAAAAAAAAAAAAAAAAAAAAAAAAAAAAAAAAAAAAAAAAAAAAAAAAAAAAAAGTGCCCTCTTAAGGAAGCAGCACATTTCAGAGAAGCCCATAGAAGAAGCTGGAGCTTGATCCATAGTCTTCAGACCAGAGAAGTAGCATGGTTCAAATGGACAAGTGTCTCAAATTCACTACACAGTTGTATAAATCCCTTTTATATCAGCCTTCGTCACAATGACACAGCAAACTTTATTTGACCCAACCAGGTAGGTAATCCCAATAACTCATGGCTAACAAAGGTGTCAACAATATGCTTCCAGAGGTCCTGACTGTAAGAGGTTTATCTCACACAGATTTAGCGTGTTATACAAAATAAAACATTTAATGGTTCTGACTTCAATTTTATCATGGTAAAATGAAGATAAAGGGATTTGCATGAGTTAAAAACAACTGATTTTATGCTTTATAATAAAGCTCTCCAAAGGCAACAATCTTTTCACAGTTAATTTGAGATGCCCTTGAACAGTGGAAAGTTGTACTTTAGCCAGCACCTCTGTACCTGTTTTCAACAGGAACAGGGAGGTCTCATGCCAGGAAGTTTTTCTGAATGAGTAGTTGGGAATCTCAGCAGTTAGATCCCAATGAGAAACTGGTAAGGGCAAACCCTGGGTTAAGCAGAACTTTAAGATGAGAACATGGGAGCTGGGAAGAGAAAACAAAGCATACACCCTGCCCAGGTGTGTCTTCCTGGGTCCTCACCATTCTTTAAGTTGAAAGATTTGTTTAAGCAAACCTTTAGATATCAATTATTCAGGGTAGAACATTTACAACTTAGAGCATGCATTATAAAATCTGAGCCCCATTTCTATCAAACTACAACAAATCTAGGGAAAATTAGAAGTAGATTAAACATATTCGTAAACCTAGAAAAAAACTTCAATTTCAGACACCATTTAGACTGAGAACCTGAAATACTTGTTAGTTCCTATAGATGACTTTATAACAGGGATTGGTTCAAACTACTTTCTTGCTAGAAGTTTATTCTATAGAAGGATAATGACTAAAGCTTTCCAAGCAAGAAGATAATTCCTTCTGAAATTAAGCAGAGAGATGATGCTGAGGCAGAACCAAGGGAGGGAGCCTTGTATAGCACACTCTGGGGGAAGCAGTAATCCACAGTAGCATAAGAACAGAGATCACAAATGTACAGCACAAGCAGAGAGGGTTTTACCTTAAAGTACACTAATGCAAGGCAACTTCTAGAAAGATAAAGAAACCTGTCTGTGTGTGTGGCTCAAAGTAGGATTAAGTGACAAGGATATTGCTACCTAATGAAAATATCTGTTGCTACTGAATAACAGAGTTCTTTTGTCATTCTCATTACAAACATTTATTAAAGTATTACTCTGTGTGAGACACAAAGATGCCTGACGTAAAGCAAGATTACATGCTGACTTATTACAAAAACTAGAGCTGGTAAACTGCAGCCTAATGGAGAAATACAGCTTGCAGGCTTAACAAGCAAAGCCTAATAAGACTGTATAGACACACATGCATTGATGATTTGAGTAAGGCTACTTTGTACTCAAGATTAAAGTGATGAGTTGCAATAGAGACAAAACTGCTTGCAGAACTAGGAATACTTTAGTTGAACACTACAGAAAGCATTGCCTGACTTCCAGTCTACAAGGATGCATATAAGGATGGTATTGTATTTAGTGACAGGTGTATATTCAGTTGGTTGGTTCTGCTCTACCCCTAAACCTCCTTTAGGTTTTATTCAGAATTAATGTTAACTCATCATCTCTAAACAGATAAGGTTCAGAATTATCTTCCATAACAGGGATGTGATTATATGGACAAGATAATTAACTCATTCATTATAAATAATAGAAAGATGAAGCTGATCATACAATTATCATTCAAGATATATTTTCGCTAGTGTAACTTGCTGTCCTGAAAGATACTGATTTGAAGAGCATAATTCCACTTATTTCTCATGTTCAAAATTTCTCTATTATACTACTCCTATCTGATCTTCTTTTAAAAAGAATGAAGGGGAAGTGCTATGAGATAATGCTCTTATATACTGTAAAGATTTGTCATTTGTATTGGTTTAATAAAAGTCTGATTGGCCAGTAGGCAGTCAGAAAGTATAGGCAGGGCAACCAGACTAGAAGATTTATGGGAACAGAAATGGTTAAAACAAAAAGAAGTGGCCAGCCTAGCACAGAAGAAGCAAGATAAGAATGCTGGACTCTGAAAAAGTAGTAAATTGCATAGCTAATCATAAAAAAGTGTGTTAATTTAAGCTGAAGACCTAGTTAGTAATATGCTTGATCCTACTGGCCCAGCATTTACCATAATATTGAGCCTTCAAGTCAATTATTTGGAAAGTTGCTACTGGATATCTGAGACTCTCTGGTGGAACAGAAACATTAGACTACTCTCTTGATCAATATGTGAATAAAAATAATGAACAATATCACTATGTGTTGCAAAGTTGTTTGCATTAACACAATCAGCGTTTGCATAAACTCCCAACAAAACATTCAAAAGATTTATAATCAATACTACTTATTCCATTGTCCCCATCAACAGAGAATAGATTACTTTCACTGCTGAGAACACAGTAATCATCCTTCCATGGTGGCTTCAAGGAACAACTCTTCACATCCTCTGTTCTTCACCTTGCTTGGAATTCCAGGGCTGGAGAATTATCAACTTTGGATTGCCTTCCCATTTTGTGTCATGTATATTGTGGCAGTGAGTGGAAATGTCACCATCCTACATATAATCCGAGTTGACCACACACTGCATGAACCCATGTATCTCTTCTTGGCCTTGCTAGCTATTACTGACCTGGTCCTATCCTCTTCCACACAACCTAAAATGCTAGCCATACTCTGGTTTCATGATTATAAGATTGAATACCATGCCTGCCTCATTCAGGTGTTCTTCATACACTCATTTTCTTCTGTGGAGTCTGGGGTGCTCATGGCTATGGCCTTGGACCGCTATGTGGCTATCTGCTTTCCACTTCGACATTCCAGCATCCTGACCACATCAGTAGTCATCAAACTTGGGGCAGCCGTGATGGTCAGAGGGCTGTTGTGGGTGAGCCCCTTCTGCTTCATGATCTCCAGGATGCCCTTCTGCCCCAACAAAATCATTCCCCAGTCCTACTGTGAGCACATGGCTGTGCTCAAGTTGGTGTGTGCTGATACCAGAGTCAATCGTGGATATGGGCTCTTTGTGGCCTTTTCTGTGGTTGGCTTTGATATAATTGTCATCAGTGTGTCTTATGTGATGATTTTGAGAGCAGTGCTGAGTTTGCCCACAGGTGAAGCCCGCCTCAAAGCTTTTGGTACATGTGCTTCCCATGTCTGTGTTATCTTGGCTTTTTATATCCCAGCCCTTTTCACCTTCCTTACCCACCGCTTTGGCCACCATGTCCCCCGAGTTGTGCATATCATATTTGCTAATTTCTATCTTCTTGTTCCTCCCATGCTCAATCCTATTATCTATGGAGTTAGAACCAAACAGATCAGGGATAGGGTTACCCGGGGAGTCTGTAGGAAGCACCTTTGAGCCAAGGATCCCAGTAGTTCCAGGTAAATGATCAAAAGACAGAATCAACAAATGCTGACAAAATTCTAAGGTATCTGTCATCCCTCCAGAAGAAGTTAAATGACTTTCAAGTTACCCAGAACGACAGTATGGGACCTTTCATAGATAACACATTTACTTAGCCTGTTCTTGTCATCATAAGAAACACAAATAAGGTATTTTTCCTCTATTAAAGCACTAAATACTTTAAAATGATGTCATCTTCTATAGATTAAGTTGAATACATTATTTTTTAATTCTTGATAAAATTATCATTTGACATAGTTTAAATAAAGATTACAAATTTGTCTTAAACTCGTAACAATTCATACATTTTCCCTATCTTGGAATCTCTTTATAGAAAAAGATCTTTTTTTCAAAACTGAAATAGCTCTAAAAAGCCTATGTAAAGTAGTTATTTATATGAACAAATGTGAACCCAGTTAAAATATGACCAAGGGAGTACTATGTGTCACTTAACTATGCTGTCACAATTATATGAAGATGTGAAACTAATCAATATGTAACAGTAAGCAACAATGATGACCAAAATCACCTGTAAGTGTTGAAGACATTTTGCAAACTGAGAAAATATAAACAGGGAAAACTTTGATAAATGTAAGTAAATGTTATTAAAGGCTACAGGGAGGTATGTATCATCGTATTATTCTAATTTTATTCTCTTAAAAATAGAGTGTTTAATTGTATTTAATTTTATTTGGTTAAGTGTGTTTAAGTTTGTTTGGTTATTCTGCATTCTAATGGAACACTTAAACCATGATTTTTAATAATTAGTCTTAATTGACAGAACTGGGTATTAGGATGTAACAGGAGGTTTCTGGCCCTGTCCAGCCAAAGGTCCAGACCCACAGACCTTTGGTCCCAGAGTGTCTAGCTGCCCACTGCTGCTTAGGTCCCAAAAAATGACTCAGATGCTTGATTTTATGCTGTTCAGCCTGTGGCTCAGGCATATTTCTATATAGCTCTTTCATCTTAATTCAGCCCATTTCTATTAACCTGTCTTGCCACGTGGCCTGTGGCTTACCTATTTTGTTACATCTTGTTTCATGTGTGGCTGGATCATATCTCTGTCTGACTCTGCCCTCTGTCTCATACATATGGCTCAATTTCTCTGCCTACTTCTAGGATGCCTAACATGGTCCAAAACAATTCTTTTATTTAAAGAATGATATTCACAGCATATAGAAAGACATTCCCACATCATTATGATGCGATAAAAATAATTTTTAAAAAATCAACAAATGCAAATAAAAGAGGTTGGTGCAAAAGAGGAAAGTATGTAATGTCTTTGAGAACACAGGATGACACAATTGAGTAAGATGGACAAAAGTTTACAAACTTTCAGACAATATTGTTATCAAGTCTCAACTTATTAAGACCATTGACAATAAGTGAACTGAACTGAAACGTTAGTCTCTCGTATCTAAAATCTACTGAATCTCTGAGATAAATGAATTTCAGAATGAAGGATAAATTTTTGAAAAATAAAAAGGAAGAATTCTTTCATAAAGAAAACATTCTATGGTTTAAGTCAGAGGAAAGTCTTAAAAATTCTGATCACACAATAAAATGTTAAATTCCTTCAGAATTATCATCTTGAAGCATTTCAAAGCATGTTTTCTTTGGGTCAATGAGTGAAAAAAAATTGAACTATTTTCTTAACAAAGCTTAGCAAAATAATTTTTCAGAACACCCTTGGAAACTGGATCAAATGCTTTCTAGTAAAGTCTTTCTTCAGATGGATAATGGAGAAGAAGCGGATACAGCATGACCTCTTTGAACTTGGTAAAGGACTTATCTGGGAGAGACTATTAAATTGAATACTGTGTGTTTGAATTAGAAAGTCACTTTCATCAGACTGACAGGCAAACATTCCTGAGAGTAAAATGTCTAAGCACTGTACACTATAGTTCTCAACCTACCCACAGACAAATAAATGTTTTATATGATGGAATTTAGAAACACTTGAAAATTCATCTACTCGTAAATGTGAGCCATTTTTCTAACTTCTTTGCTCCAGCAGAAATATACTGAGATCTTAAATTTCAAGCCTTTCAGGTAAAGCAAAACTCTATGGTGTCCCTAGGTGAAGCACATCAAGACCAGTAATGAGACACTGTGGAGATTCAGAATTGACTTACGTTGTGAACTCTTTTTTTTTTTTTTATTTATTCTGTATTTATCAAGAAAAACAGTAAAATGAATTTAAAATGCTGATAAGTTAACAATAACTATAAAGAAAATAAAAATCATAAGCATGACTTATCAAGGGTGATAATGCAAATAAGTTTGCTACACATAAAATTACTTTGTGTTCAGCTTTCCCTCTGAATTTCTTTTTCTATCCCTGTATATCCTTACTCAAGGTCCCTTCCCCCTCCCGCCACATCAGGTCATTCTCTCTTCTCCACAACTCCCCATCCCCTCCCTGGGCAGGCAGAAGACAGTCCCATGGTCCCACTGACCCAATAATGCTTAGTTCAGTCTCCACTCCTGGCAGATCCAGTTTTGTCCCCCCTCCCTCAAGAGTGAGTCAGGTGTTCCTCTAGGTGGAGTGGGATCCAAAGGGTCAGTCCAGGGTGTTTCTGATACCAAGCTGTTGAGTGGTTGTGGTTTGCAGCTTGGGCATGCTTGGCTTTTTCCTTGTTTGTTTGTTTAGAGACCACTAATGATTGAGTACATCCCCTGCTTATCTCTCTGAGTTTGTGATACCTCGCTCAGGAGGATATTCTCAAAATCCATCCATTTGCCTGCAAATTTTAGGATATCATTTTTTCTTACTGCTGAGTAGAATTCCATTGTGTAGATGTACCACAGTTTGTTAATCCATTCTTCAGTTGAGGGACATCTAGGTTGTTTCCAGGTTCTTATTTGCTATTACAAATAATGCTGTTATGAACATAGTTGAGCTAATACTTTTTGAGTATGAATGTGCATCTTTAGGGTATACACCCAGAAGTGGTATTGCTGGGTCCTTGGGGAGATTGATTCTCAATCTTCTGAGAAACCACCATACTGCATTCCAAAGTGGCTGAACAAGCTTACACTCCCACCAACAATGGAGTAGTGTTCCTCTTCCTCCGCATCCTCTCCAACATAGGCTGTCATCTGTGCCTTTTATCTTAGCCAATCTAACAGGTGTTAGGTGGTATCTCAAAGTTATTTTGATTTGCATTTCTCTGATGGCTAAAGATGATGAGCACTTTTTCAGGTGCCTGTCAGCCATTTGTAATTCCTCTGCTGAGAATTCCCTTTTTAGATCTGAACCCCATTTCTTGATTGGATTATTCAAGGTTTTGGGCTCTAGATTCTTGAGCTCTTTATATACCTTAGAGATTAGTCCTCTATTGCTTATAGGGATGGTGAAAATCTTTTCCCATTCTGTAGGCTGTCATTTTGTCCTACTGACAGTCTCCTTGGCTTTGCAGAAGCTTCCTAGCTTCAGGAGATCCCACTTATTGATTGTTGGTCTTAGTGCCTGTGCCACTGGTGTTATATTTAGGAAGTGGTCGCCTGTGCCAATTCATAGAAGTGTATTTCCCACTTACTTTTCTATCAAGTTCAAAGTGGCTGGATTTATGTTGAGGTCTTTGATCCACTTGGATATGACTTTTGTGCAGGGTGACAGGCTCAGATCTATTTGGATTATTCTACACACTTCCAATCAGCTATACCAACACCATTTGTTAAATATACTATCTTTTTTCCATTGAATGTTTTGGGCCTCTTTGTCAAAGATCAGGTGTTCATAGGTTTTTGGGTTAATGTCTGGATCCTCAATTCTATTCCATTGATCCACAAGTCTGTTTTTAAACCAGTACCAGGCTGTTTTTATTACTGTAGCTCCATAGTATAACTTGAAGTCAGGGATGGTGATACCTCCTGAGGTTCTTTTGTTGAGTAAAATTGTTTTGGCAATCCTGGCTTTTCTGTTATTCCAAATGAAGTTGAGTGCTATTCTTTTAAGGTATGTGAAATATTGTGTTGGGATTTTGATGGGCAGTGCATTGAATCTGTAGATTGCCTTTGGGAGAATTGCCATTTTTACTATGTTGATCCTACCAATCCAGGAACATGGGAGAGCTTTCCATTTTCTGATATTCTCTTCAATTTCTTTCTTCAGTGATTTAAAGTTTTTGTCAAATAGGTATGTTACTTCTTTGGTTATAGTTACTCCAAGGTATTTAATACTATTTGCAGCTATTATGAAGGATAATGTTTCCCTTATATTTTTTTCAGCTCTTTAATCTTTAGTGTATAGAAGGGCTACTGATTTCTTTGAGTCAATCTTGTATCCTGCTACATTGCTGAAGGTGTTTATCAGCTGTAGCAGTTCCTTGGAAGAATTTTGTGGGTCACTTATGTATATAATCATATCATCTGCAAAAAGAGATAGCTTCACTTTTTCTTTTCCAATTTGTATCCCTTTAATCTCTTTTCATTCTCTTATTGGTTTAGCTAAAACTTTGAGAACTATATTGAATAGGTAAAGGGAGAGAGGACATCCTTGTCTAGTTCTTGATTTTAGTGGGATTACTTTGAGTTTTTCTCCATTAAGTTTGATAATGGCTGTCGGCTTCTTGTAAATCACCTATATTATATTTAGGTATTCTCCCTGTGTTCTGATCTCTCCAGGGCTTTAATCATAAAGGAGTGTTGGATTTTGTCAAAGGCTTTTTCTGCATCTAAGGATATGATCATGTGGTTTTCTTCCTTTAGTTTGTTTATATGATGGATAACATTTACAGTTTTTCATATGTTAAACCAGCCCTGCATTTCTTGAATGAAGCCTGCTTGGTCATGGTGGATGACATCTTTTATACATTGTTGTATACTGTTTGCCAAAATTTTGTTGAGAATTTTCACATCAATATTCATGAGGGAAATTGGTCTGTAATTCTCCTTCTTTGTTGTGTCTTTGAGTGGCTTGGGTATTAGGGTAATTGTGGCCTCATAAAAGGAATTTGGCAGAATTCCTTCAGTTTCTACTGTGTGAAATAGTTTGAGGAGTAACAGTAGTAATTCTTCTTTGAATGTCTGGTAGAATTCGGCACTGAAACCATCTGGACCAGGGCTTTTATTTTTGGGGAGGTTTTTAATGACAGCTTCAATTTCCTTAATGGTTATAGGCCTGCTTAGGTAATTAAACTGATCTTCATTTAATTTTGGTAGATGGTACCTGTCCAGGAAGCTGTCCATTTCTTCTAGGTTTTCCATTTTTTATGGAATACAGATTTTCAAAATATGATCTGATAATTTTCTGTATTTCCTGGGGGTCTGTTGTTATAGCCCTATTTTCATTTCTGATTTTGTTGATTTGAACACTCTCTGTTTTTTGATTAGTTTGGCTAAGGGCTTATCTATCTTGTTAACTTTCTCAAAGAACCAACTCCTAGATTCATTGATTCTTTGTATTGTTCTTTTTGTTTCAATTGTATTGATTTCAGCTCTAAGTTTGATTATTTCCTGCCGTCTACTCTTTCTTAGGTGAGTTTGCTTCTAATTGTTCTAAGGCTTTCAGCTGAGCTGTTAGGTCTCTAGTGTGAGATTTCTCTAGGTTTTTCATGTAGGCATCTAGCGCTATGAATTTTCCTCTTAAGACTGTTTTCATTGTGTCCCACAAGTTTGGATATGTTGTGGATTCATTTTCATTAAATTGTAGGAAGACTTTGATTTCTTTCTTAATTTCTTCCTTGACCCAGAGATGGTTCAGCTGAATGATGTTTAGTTTCCATGAGTTGGTAGGCTTTCTTTGGGTTTTGATGTTATTGAACTCTAACTTTAGGCCTTGGTGGTCCGATATATTACAAGGGATTATTTCCATTTTTTTTGTATCTGTTGATATTTGCTTTATGACCAATTATGTGGTCAAGTTTGGAGAAAGTTCCATGAGGAGCTGAGAAATATGTATATTCCTTTGCATTTGGGTGGAAGCTTCTGTAGATATCTATTAAATCCATTTGCATCATAACCTCTTTTAGACTCCTTATTTCTCTGTTGAGGCTCTGTCTAGTTGATCTATCCAGGGTTGAAAGTGGGGTATTGAAGTCTCTCACTATTAGGGTGTACGAATTGATGTGGGATTCGAGCTTTAGCAGTGTTTCTTTTACATATGTAGGTGCCACTATATTAGGAGCATAAATATTCAAGATTGAAATCTCCTCTTGACCAATTTTTCCTGTGATGAATTAGTAGTGACCAATTTGGTTCCTTTTAATTGCTTTTAGCTTAAAGTCTACTTTGTTAGATAATTAGAATTGCAACCCCCGCTTGTTTCTTGGGACCATTAGGAAAATCTTTTCCCAACCCTTTATTCTAAGCCTGTGTTTGTCCTTGTGGTTGAGGTGTGTTTCTTGTAGGCAACAGAAGGATGGCTTCTGTTGTTGTATCCATCTTGTTAGTGTGTGATGCTTTATAGGAAAGTTGAGTCCATTGATATTAAGGGAAATTAGTGACCATTGATTGATATTTCCTGCCATTTTTTGGTGGTAACTTGTTTGTATTTCCTTTCTCTGGAGTATTCTTCTGTGGAAGTATTGATTGTTTGTTATTTCATGGGTGTATCTGGGGTCCTTAGGTTGGAGTTTTCCCCCTAATACTCTCTGTAGTGTTGGATTGGTAGATAGATATTCTTTCAGTCTGACTTTGTCATGAAATATCTTGTTTACTCCAGCTATGGTGATTGATAATTTTGCAGGGTTTAGTATTCTAGTTTGGCAGCCATGCTCTTCTAGCGTCTGTATATCTTCTGACGAAGCCCTTCTAGTTTTCATCATTTCCCTTGAATAGTCAGGCATTATTCTCATGGGTTTGCCTTTATATGTAAGTTGGCCCTTTTCTTTTGCAGCTCTTAAAATTTTTTCTTTGTTCTGTATGTTTTGTGGCTTGATTATAATGTGGCGCACTGACTTTTTTTTTGGCATCACATCTATTTGGTGTTCTGTAAGCTTCTTGTATCTTTATAAGCATTTCCTTCTTCAGGTTAGGGAAGTTTTCTTCTATGATTTTATTGAAAACATTGTCTGTGCCTTTGAGCTGGTATTCTTCTCCTTCTTCTATTCCTATTTTTCTCAAATTAGGTCTTTTCATGGTCTCCCAGATTTCCTGAGCATTTTGAGTTATGGCTTTTTTAGTTTTACTATTTTCTTAGACTGATATATCTATTTGAGCTACTGAGTCTCCCACTCCAGAGATTCTATCTTCCATCTCTTGAACTCTGTTTGTTATGCTTGTATCTGTGTTTCCAGCTTTTTTCTTCAGATTTTCTATTTCCATCTTTGCCTCATTTTGTGCCTTTTTCATTGCTTCTATTTTAGCTTTTAGTTCCTGGCATGTGTCTTTCATAGATTTGTTTATCTCTTCCAATTTTTGTTTGTATTTTCTTCTATTTCTTTAAGGCTAGTTTTCATATCTTCTTGAGAGCTTCGGTGATCATCAAAAAGGAATTTTTGGTGTTGCTTCCTTCTGTTTTCTCTTCATTGATCAGTTCAAGTATTGTATTTGTAGGATCGCCACTTTCTTCTGGAGTTACCTTGTTGTTCCTTATATTATTATTTAAGTTTTTGCACTGACGTCTGCCCATGGCTTTTTCACAATTAGGTGGCTCCTGGTCAGTTGTGGCACTTAGGCTTGTGTGCCTCCCGTCACCTCTGAAGAAAAAGTCTGCTCAATCACTACTTCTGCACTGTGCAGGGGACTGAATTTCAAGTCTTCAATCATTCTCTGTTTGACCAATTGGAGGCGGGGTGGCAGCCGTGCAAGCTCCCTCAGCAGCAGCTGGGGGGACCATGGCAGTCAGAGTTTATCTCAGCCTGCTACAGAGTGCACTGGGACACGCTCTGCAGACAGCACCTGGTCCTGCAACCAGAACCGGAACCGACAGGAGCTAAACTCTCCCTGGCAGGGATACAGTTGCTAAGGCCTGCTGACCCCTCCTCACCTCTGGACGGGGTCTGAGTCTGTTCTTCAGGATCCCCAGTCCTTATCTATTTGCTCAGTTGGAGGTGGGTAGCCTTGCAAATTCCCTCAGCAGCATCTGGGGGGATTGTGGCAGGCAGAATTTATCTCTGCCTGCTACAGAGTGCGCTGGGGGACATGCTCTGCAGACAGCACCCGGTCCCGGAACCGAAACTGGAACTGACGGGAGCTCAACCGACTTATGTCATGAATTCTAACCACTCATAAAGATTGAAGAATTTGCATAGAGAGGTTTATACCAATACATTTAAGATCTATGACTCATTACATATGTACGTACATTGGGTAATATTATGTCTCAGTCTTAGATGGTATTTTTGTTTTGTCTTCTATTGCTCTTAAAATTTCCTCATAGTATAGGCTTTTTATCATACCTATATTTTATAATGTACAGTACATTTATACATGGGTGATATCACTTGTCTTCATTGATCATCACTGAATATGGTTCTGTTAGTACATCCACAATTAATGTGTAAATAGCGGGACTTCCACCAAACACAGAGTGACAGTTGCTATCTTGGAAATGAGCTCAGCCATTGCTTCCCAAACCTAGTGACCAGGCATGATGCTCTCACCATCATTCTATCATCTAAGGCTTTGTGTCACATTATAATAAGGTCACATCTAGCTCAAAGGGAAATGGTTATATCTACATTGTGCCTTCCCATAATTTCAGGGAGAATTTTGTTGTTGACATTGTTAGGATGTCATACATACTGGAAAAAAATTCCAAGAAAATATATGAACACTAGCTGGACGATTGTTATTAGTGAATTGAGCCTTCATAACACAAATACATTTATATTCTAATTCCTAATATCTCTGAATGTGATTTTTCATGAAGAATAGTCACTGTATATAAACTTAATTATAGAAAAAGTTTTATATAAGTCTATAGTGGACTATTCCTCCAATGTAACTGGACATTTGACACAGACATACACACAATATTAATACTGTGAAGACAAAGAGATACCAAGCTGATACATCTGAAACCAAAATTTCTTTCAAGCCAACAAAGTCAGGAACATTATAAGGAATGAGGCTAGAAAAGGAATCAGTTCTCTGGACACTATGTCTGTGGACTCCACATCTCAGAACTGTGCACAAATAAATGTTGTTCTAGTCACTCTATGTAACTTGTTGTAGACATGTTGGCATAATAATATAAGAAATATGTTGGCCCTTCCCCTGACAAATCTATAAATTACTATGTTCCATAGGGTTTGAAAGGCTTTTAGAAGGGGTTTTAATTACATTCTTTATATAAACAAGTCCTTTAAGACATTTGGCAAGTATCTCTCATTTGCTAAAACTAAATTTGGATTTATATAAAGGCAAATTAATTTTTTATAAAATTAATTAATCATTTGCAGGCAAATGGATGGATTTGGAGAATATCCTCCTGAGTGAGGTATCATAAACCCAGAAAGAGAAGCCAGGAACTTTAAAAAAAAAATGATGTCATCAAGGCTAGAACGTAGCTAAATGACACAGTGCCTCACACCTGCATTGATGGCCTCTGGCAGGGATGTGGGTAAGGAAGGATTTGTTTTCTTTAAGGGTCTGGCCACAGGGAGTTTAATTGTGCTCTAGTAAGTAAATGAGCAGCATGAATGGGCATTTTTGTAAATGGGGAGATCATAAGAGTGGGTATGAATCTGAGAGGGCTAATAACTGAGTTTGATTGGGTGCATGATGTAAAGTCACCAAATAATAAATATAAAAAAAGACAAATAGGAGGCAGAAAAAAATTAAGTAAGCAATGAACAATTGCTCCAAGTATGCAATTAACTATCATTATAGAAATCAATGCAATTCAATGACACATTTTTCCTGGTAGAAATAAAATCTGCATAAAAAGGCAAGCAGGACCACTAAAGCCTCCCGATACACAGGTGAACAAGAGGTGAGTGGTACCAGTCCCTCAGGGCCAAACAGAGACCTTGCTGTTCTCTGAACCCTGGCTCAGGGACACATACCCCAACACCCCAACCATACCCAGCTTCACTTTAATTTGAAAAAAGCTGGGAGAGTACCCTCAAGCTCAATTTCTAGCAAAATACAGCCAGAGGGACATCCCATAGGCCATACCCTGCCCAAACCACAATCTGTGTCATCACACTCTGACAACTGAAGACCCTGAAGCCTCCTGATACACAGCTGACTAAGAAATGACTAAGAATCAACTAAGAGCTAACTAAGAATAACCCTTGCAACAATGGGAGATAAACAGCTCTTTGGCTTACACCCAGCTAAGAGCTGACTAAGAGCAGCCCCTGCAATTACTGGAGTCATACAGCCCTGAGGCTCACAACTGACTAAGAGCTGACCAAGAGTTGACTAAGAGTGAACCAAGGAAACAATAGGCAGACGCCAGTGCAAGAATACACATAACAATATAAAGATTAACAAGACACCACTAGAAGGTGTTGGTGGTTCTTCAGCATCAAGACCTGAGCATAAAAATGAAGAGGATACAACCCTAAAAACAACTTTTTGAAAATAATAAAAGCTTTAAAAGAGGATATTAAAAAAATTCCCTCAAAGAAATAGAAAAAAATACAAACAAAAAATTGGAAGAGATTAACAAATCCCTGAAAGAAAATAAAGAAAACCAAGAAAAAGAAAACAAAAAGGTGAAAGAAGTATTCTAGGAATTAAAAATCAAAATAGAAGCAATAAAGAAGGCATAAAGCAAGGCAAAGCTAAAAATAAAAAAAAAAGTCTGAAGAAATAAACCAAAACTATAGATTCAAGCATAACCAACAGAATCTAAGAGACAGAAGAAAGAATCTCTGGAGTGGAAGTTTCAATAGTGGAAATAGATACATCCGTTAATGAAAACACTAAAAAAAAAAAGTCATAACACAATACATACAGGAAATCAAAGGCTATGAAAAGGCTAAACCTGAGAATAATTGGAATTGAAAAAGGAGGAGGAGGAAGAGAAGGAGGAGGAGGAGAAGAAGAAGAAGACCAGCTCAAAGGCACAGAAAATATATTCAACAAAATCATAGAAGAAAATTTTCTCAACCTAAAGAAGAAAATGCCTATAAAGATACAAAAAGCTTACAAGACACTAAATAGACTTAAAAAAAAGTCTGTTTACCACATAATAATCAAGCCACTAAACCTGCAGAACAAAGAAAAATACTAAGAGCTGCAAAGTAAAAGGGCCAAATTACCTGTAAAGGCAGAACCATCAGAACAACACCAGATTACCCAATGGAAACAATGAAAGAAAGAAGATCCTGGTTGGATGTTATATAGACACTAAAAGAGCATGGCTGCCAAACCAGACTACTATACCCAGCAAAACTATCAATCACCATAGATGGAGTAAACAAGATATTTCATGACAAAACCAGATTTAAACAATACCTACCCAAAAATCTGGCATTACATAAAGCACTAGAGGGAAAACTCCACCTAAGGAAATCAGATACACCTGTGAAACCACAATTGATAATCTCACAGAAAAAAAAACTTAAAGAAGGGAACCACACACATGCTACTAACAAAAATAACAAGAAGTAACAATCATTGGTCATTAATATCCCTTGATATCAATGGACTCAATTCATCTATAAAAAGACACACCCTAACACGATGGATACAAAAACAGAAATCATCCTTCTGCTGCATACTAGAAATTGTCTCAACTTCAAAGACAGACACAGGCTCAGAATAAAGGGTTGGGAAAAGACTTTTCAATCAAATGGTCCTAAGAAACAAGCTGATATATCCATCCTAATATCTAACAAAATAAACTTTAAACTAAAATCAATAAAGAGAGACCAGGATGAACACTACTTATTCCACTTAGGAAAAATCCATCAAGATGAAATTTCAATCCTGAATATCTATGCCCCTAACACAAGGACACCTGCATATGTAAAAGAACCACTACTAAAACTTAAACCTCTTATCAAACCTGACACACTAATAGTGGGAGACTCAATACCCCACTTTCACTCTTGGATAGGTAAACCAGACAGAAACGCAACAGAGAAATAAGGGATCTAAAAGGTGTTACGACTCAAATGGACTTAATAGATATATACCAAACCTTCCACCCAAACACAAAGGAATACACATATTTCTCAGTACCCCATGGAACTTTCTCTAATATTGACCACATACTTGGTCATAAAGCAAATATCAATAGATGCAAAAAAATAGGAATAACTCCTTGTATCTTATCAGATCACCATGGTCTAATGTTAGAGCTCAACAACAAAAACCACAGCCTACAAACTCAGGAAAACTAAACATTTCTCAATTGAATCACCTCTGGGTCAAGGAAAAACTTAAGAAAGAAATCGAAGACTTCCTAGAATTTAATTAAAATTAATCAAAGTTAATACTTTTTCTTTCCCCTGGCAGTCATCTCACTTTCACTTCTCATAAGAGTGTTCATTTGAGTTTATACAAATGCACCTCTTTATGCAAATGTATTCACATGTGTAGACATGTGTGGTACCACAGAAACATCACTATCATTTTTTTAGATACCACTCCATATTCATTGTGACAGTGTTTATCTTTGAATTGTTAGTTATTTTTTTTTACTTATTTTACATCCCAACTGCAGTTTCCTCTCTCCCATTTTTTCCTTCCTTTCTTCCTATCCTTTGCCTACCTTCTGCCCTCCCCCATCCACTTCTCCTTGGTTTTTGTTCAGAAAGGGACAGGTCTCTCATAGGTGTCAACAAAGCATAGTATATCAAGCTGAGGTAGGACTAAGCGCCTTTCTTTGTATTAAGGCTGAGCAAGGCAACCCAGTATGAGAAATAGGTTTGAAAAAGCCAGTTCAGGTTTTAGAGACTGGTCCTATTCCCACTACTATGAGTCTCACACATAGATCAAGCCAAACAATGTGACAGTGTTTCTCAATAGCCTGAACTCTATATAGCCTGGGCTTGCTATCCTAGGAACCACTTGTCTCAATACTCCAACATGTTGAATTACTAAAGCATGTTACTATACCTAGATTTTATTTCTTTTATTTTTATATTTAATTCTTTTATGTATATATAAGTGTTTTTTTCCTTCATGTATGTCTGTGCACCCCATACATAAGGGAGACCATTGGATTCTTTGGGACTAAAGTACAAGATTGAGTCAGTCGAAGTCCCAGCATGGATGCGGGAGTGTACTCAAGAAATCCCACCACAGCTGAGAAACTACTGCCAATTGATCGCTGCTAGAGGAGGAAGAGTAAGTTTTCTTTAGAAGCACAACCTTTGAAAAGCCTTTCTTGCTCCAGTAGGAGGTCCTATAGTCATACAGTAGTGCTATCACTAAATGGACACAGTACACTTAAGAGAAAAATACACATAAGGTTGAGAGAGAAAGTAATAAAGAGAATAGAAGAGAAATTTAAGAGGATGAAATACAGGGATATTTGATAAAAAATATACTTATATACATTGTGAAATTCTCAAATAAAAAAAAATCAGATTGACAATATCAAAAACAGAAAGTAAAAAAAAGACCAAGCATGGATTCCCCCAACAGTGGCAATAATGACGCAGATGTTTCATGGTGATATAAAGAGATCTGTGAACCTACATGCTTTGAGTTTATCTCATTATCACTTATTTTAAGAGCATCAATAACAAGTCATTCTGCTTCATTTTCCAATCACTGTTGTAGCAACCACACCTTAATGATGTCACATGACATGATACTTAGGAGAGATCTTAGTATGGCATTCCTTTGAGTGTGACTATAACTAGTCTGTAAGTGTTCTTATAACTGAGGGAAAAGCCCAACTGAAATATGGATAACCATATATTATATACTGAGATTCTGGAGTCTATAAAAGAGGAAAGGAAGCTGACTCAGTGACTGCATTCATCTTTCTCTGCTTCCTGACTGTTGTCATGATTCAACCAATTACCTCATCTTTCTTCCACAGTGCCTTTCCTATTTGATTGCTACTATCATCAGAACCATGAGTCAAATAAAACTCCAAGGTGATTCTTATATTTATGGTTGTGAGCCTAGCCTTTAACAGCTGAGCCATCTCTCCAGCCCTCCAAGGTGATTCTTGTTGGGTGTTTGTTCACAGCAACAATAAAAGTAACTAATACACTAATGCACTAATCAGCTGGATAAGCTCTGGAGAACTTGAAAATACCTCATGATATGCCAGCACCATGAACCCCTTGAGTTTTTCCTAGATAACACTGAGGGCATGAAACACCCAGTGTCATTGCTTAGTGCTCATTCCTAAATAATTCATATTTGTGGAGAAATTAGGGAGCTCTGGGGTAAACTTTGGGCACCGAGAAATAAGGTCTGACTGGTAAATCACTCCATTTTTAATTTCCTGGGTAGACAATCATCAAGCATATTTCATAAACATGCAGATGTAGTTATTTGCATATTGCATAAGATTAATCAATATTCATTCATAATAGTACCTGGATCATTTTGATTTGCCAGCTCTCAGTTTCACATATATTTTGTCTGTTATATGACAATGGTGTTAGGGCAGTAACTATCGCTTTCTTTTGCCATCTTGTCAACTGATGACAGGGAAAGAACAAAGGAAGACAGAGAGCTTCTCTGCCCAGCTTCCTTTGTAATCTGCTGGAGAGATGTTAAAACCTCAGCTTTTCACTCAGTTGATGGTCATGCATTCTTTTTGTGAGAAAGATTTCTACCACTGTCCAGTTCTCTTCAACACTGACCCATTGACATTGTTATCTACCTGTTTTCTGGGACAACAATGGCTACACCAGAAGACTCACATGCAAAATGAACAGCACTGTAGATGCGGTGAATTCTACAACATCTACTCTGCCCTGGTCTATGGGCATATACCTTAAAAGTGCCATATGACTAGAATCTAAAACCCTAGGCACAAAAGCTCATGCTGAGAAGATGGCCTGTCACCAGCTCTCTGAGACATGGAAGAATGTGCTTATGGAAAGCATCTACAACTTTCAGGGACAACAGTGTCCTCCTCCCAATGGCATCTTTGTATGGAAATATTTTTCTGGCAATTTGGAGAAAAGATAATTTTCAAGTGTCAAAAATAAGACACCTCCATGACTTCACAAGCATAGAAGAAAGAAAAGAATGGAAGGAAGGCTTGACCTTGGCAGATAACCCTCAACACTTTTATTCCTTACTAGATAATGTATGGTTCTGCATAATTCTTTCTTATTAGCCAATTTCCTCACTACTTCAGTAACAATTATTTATATCAAATTCTATCTGTTCTAATTGTTGTATGGTTTCTGTCATCAAACTGGACACTGATATTGTGTCTAACACAATGTCTTAATCTTAGTCTCTGTTTCACATGAATCTTTTCCCATTCATGCCCTACAGTCACACTATTACTACCAGAAACAATTTGTAACAAAGACACTATTGTCTGCGCTCACAGGCTGAATATAATCTTTGAAGTGAAGTGGCAAGCTAAATTAGGAAGATTCTCACTTGTAATTGACCTGTCAAATTTCAGCTAAAAGGCAAGAAATGTGTTATATGATGACTGTGACCCTTGTATGTTGTCTTTTAATTTTACCTGCAAATACTAACTAAAAATTAAGCTCTCAGTTTAGTCAAAGAGAGGAAGGAGGGATTATATGAGCAAAAGGGTCAAGATTATGATGAGGAAACCCACAGAGACAGAGACCTGAGCTACTGGGAGCCCACTGACTCTGAAATAACATCTGGGGAAGCTGCATGGGACCAAACGAGGCCCTCTGAATGTGGATGAGAGTTGTATGTCTTGGGCAGTATGTGGGGCCTCTGGCAGTGGAATCAAGACTTATCCCTAGTGAATGAACTGGCTTTTTAGAATTCATTTCCTATAGAGAGATGTCTTGGTCAGCCTTGATATAGGGGGAGGGGCTTGGTCCTGCCTCAACTTGATATCCCAGACTTTGTGAACTTCCTATGGTAGGCCTTACCCTCTTTGAGGAGTAGATAGAGGGGAAGTGGGGGGGTGAGTGGGAAGACAGGAAGGAAAGGAAACTGTCATTGGTATGTGAAAATAAAAAACTTTTAAATTAAAAAATGTCAAAAATTATGGAAAAAGAAAATGGTTAATTAGAATTTGCAAATGAAAAGCCAATCTAAGGGATTGCTCCTGCAGGAAAATAAAAAAGTACACATGTAGACCATACAATGTAAAATCTCAGAGAGATGATTTAATGGAAAGGGAGTCAGGGCTATTTGATAAATGACTGAATGGCCTGTTGAGGAAAATCTGATAAAGTGGAAATACTGAAAAGAGTAAAATAATGGAAAATATTACATAACTCTTCCTCCTGAAATAGTTACTGAACTGTTGACTTTTGATTACATAGTTTCCAAATATTTAAATCTTCCAATGTCCCATGCCAGTAAATATATCCTTCTTATTTTCTATCAGAAATATAGCTTTTCCTATTCTGGGACACATAAAAGTTAAATCTCAACATTGCATATCACACATAGCATCTTTCCTAAAGGACAATTGCCCAAGTAGTTATCATTAGCCCAAGTCAATCACCACTTAGGATAAAATAAAGCAGTTAGTATTATCTACTAAAAGAACTTTTAAAAAACCTGCCTACTTGCATCGACTGAAACCAAATGAGTTTCAACCACCAAAATGAGTATTCACCATTTGTCACTCCAGTACACAGAATGCACCAACTGATCATGGGTCCTGGTCCATATGACATAAATTGCAATGCAAATACCAGTGTAAGATAAAAATTATTCAGTATTTTCCCCAAATATATGAATATACATATAAGTACAGTTAAATTTTGGACAAAGGAATATTTAGACCCTTCGGTAACTCTTGTATATAAGCTATAATTTCTCACAATAATAAGCACCTAAATAAATTATCATTTTTGGTATAATTGTGTAATAAGTTTTCTGTCCAGCCTAGCCCCAAGATCTGAACCAGCAGTCCCAAATAATCACACAAACTCCTACATTAATTACAAGCTATTTGGCCCATGTCTCAGGCATATTACTAGCTAACTTTTACTCTTAATCTAACCCATGATTAGCTACATGACTTAGTACTTTTACTTAGAGCAGCAATGTTATCTTGCTTCCTCTGCATCTCCCTGGCATCTCTGCTCTGCTTTTCCTCTACCCAGAGATTTTCTTAGTCTGGTAGCCCTGCCCATACTTTCTGTCTCTTTTAACCCTATAGGAAAGACATATATTTACAATGCACAAGACCATAATCCTATGGCAGTTCTAGAAATTTTTTTATTTGATAGTGAATTCAATGACTTTCAGATCTATTGTGATTATTCTTCAGATGCTTAAACATACAAATGGGAATAATATAATTAGCACCTCAGATTTTATCTAGATCTATGTTTTCTTTAGCATGTAATAGAAGACAAGGCAAATTCCCTGACATAAGACAAAAAAATCAAATTTCTGGTATGTATTTTAGGATTTAAAAACTATTATAGTGCCTTAGAAAGTAGTGCGAAAACAAAAAGTTTTCAATAAAACATAAAATTTATTAAAATATTTTTCTGTGTTATTAAAAATAGAGAAACTGACTCATCTACAATTGCCCACATTAAATCTATATTTTTGATTGCATGGAGAACCTGAATTATTACTTTACACAGATAAGCAGTACCATTTATAAATAAAGTAGTTATTCATCTACAGAAAATAATATTATATTAAATCATAATTTAAAAGGAATTAATATAAATTTACTGACAAAGAAATTGAGTAGGCCAATATCATACAACCTAAAAGTTGCATTGCTTGAAGTTTTAAAGTATGTTTGGTACTTTGAGTAAAATTACCTCATTATATAAAATCATTTATTCTATGTAAATGATTTGTACTAAGATCATTATTGGCTAAATTCAAATCTGTCTCTGATTTAAAACCTTGAAATTAGCCTTTCAAATCTGCTTTGTCTTCACACTGTAGATGATAGGGTTCAGCACAGGAGGAATGAGCAGGAAGACATTGGCCATGATGGTGTGGACAAAGGCAGGTGCTGAACGGCCATAGCGGTGTGCAAGAGACAAGCTGATGAGAGGGATGCAGAAGATGGCAACAGCACTGATGTGGGATATGCATGTATTGAAGACTTTTTGTCGCTCATCTGAGGAAGCAATGCTGAGGACAGACCGTATGATCAGTACATAGGAAAACAAGATACAAGGACAGTCAAACCCTGTAGTAGAGAACAGTGCAAACAGACCAAGAATGCTATTGATTCTGTTGTCTGTACATGAGAGTTGAATGAGATCAACATGATAGCAATAAGAATGTGAAAGAACTAAAGGTCTACAGAAGGACAGCCTCTTGACAAATGCTGACAACATGACAGCAACATTCCTTGTCAGCATAATTATACCAATCTGGCCAATCCTGGCATTGATAAGAATAGAGGTATATCTTAGTGGATCACAAATGGCCACAAAACTGTCAAAGGCCATGGCCAGAAGAACCCCAGACTCCATAAAAGTAAAACTATGGAGAAAAAAACATCTGGACAATGTAAGCAGATGAATCCAGTGGCTCATTTTAGTGACCATTGAATTCTTAATGTATGCTGCTGAAGATTCTTGCTAGAAAATTTATCTCCCTAATCTCTTAGGAAACTAGTCTCTATTAGTTATTTCAAGACAGTAAATTCCTTCTTTCTTTTTGTTTTGTTTTTGCTTTCTTCTGATAAATCTATTTTACAGCTTTATCTATCTGTCTTTCTGATATCAATTCTTGACCTCTTGTCAAGTCACTTAAAAAAAAAAACACCTTGCCCATTTCCATGACTTCTTTTATCAGTGAACAGCAATAGGAATTGAGGATTTGAAACCATGGGCATCTACATAATAACAATATATATGCATGTTCATTGATTTATGTTCACATAGGGTTTTCATGTGAATGCATGCTTAAACCTCAATATATTTTTTTGAATTATATGTCTATGAAAATAATCAAATACTTGTTACTTTATACCTTGAATATGATATGGGTTGAAATGCACAGTTTTGTTTTATTTTAATCTCCAGAAACTATAATAACTTTTGGCAAAATATAAACTACATTTGTATATGTGTATGATTATATATGTTTCTAAGTCTGAATGTTTATTTGTATAAAAAATGTGATGTATGTGAGGGCTGTGAATAGTCCCTATGTGAGTACCTAAACTGTCTCCTGAATGTGAATGTATTGGTATGTGAATGAACATGCTACATGTGAACAGGGCATGTGCTGGACAATTTTTAATAAGACACAGAGTGAAACCTTTTGATTTAGAAGCTCCATATGTGTCTATTTAAATTGTCCCACAAAAACCTTACAGGTTTTCTCAGAAGGCACCAGTCTCATCCATCGCGCTTGTTTTATGTTCTAAGCAGCACTCCCAGTACTTGAAGTTCAGGGATGTTTTCTGAGGTACATGTGAACCTCTGTTGTCCTGACTTCAAACCCATTCAGAAGCACTTTCTAGAGTCTATGTCCTAGAGAGCCACTTATTATTATTGTAGGCTTTTGTTTTATTCAAGTTCTTTTATTATTGGATTTTTGTTTGTTCTGATTTTCAAGTTTCATTTTGTTATTGTTTTAAGAAAGAAGGAGAGAGATGAGTAGGGGGACTAGGTAGGTGGAGTGGATCTGAGATGAGTTGGGTGAGTAGGTAGGTGGGGAGGATCTGAGATAAGTTGGGAAGAGGAAAGTGTATTATCAAAATGTATTGTACGAAAAACTCTAACACAAAACACAACAACATAAAAATCTAACATATACACAGAGCAGTAATTGGTGACTCTAGTGAGAACTGGTAAAGAGACCAAATGTGATTGTAAAGGAACACAGAAGACAGGCTGTCTACAGTGAAGAAGAAAATTAAAAAATAATCATGTTACTATAGATCTTCTCCTGGATGTGTGTCAAATAAGAAAGAATATTAAATTAGAAGAAAATACAAACAGAAACAGGGTTAAAGGAATATACATAAGAAAATAACAGCTATACAAAACAAGCTACAGGACAAGAGGTGTGTGTGCATGCACTATTTGAATGAGTCTGTGCCTGGAGGAGAGAGGTAGATTGTGGTAGAAGGTATCACCATATAGACAGACAGACTGACAGACAGACAGACAGACAGATAGATAAGATAGATAAGATAGATATAGATATGTGTTTTATATATATATCATATATATTTATATATATATATTTTGGAGTATATCATATATACTCCAAAAATGTCATGATCAAATAAACTTAATTACTTTTACTTTTCAGGCTCCAGAGTGATTCTGAACTATGTCAATATTATCTACCCAGGAAACCTCAAATAGCAGCATACTAATGGCCCCCACTTTCCTGTTAGTGGGCCTGCCTGGCCTGGAAGCTGCACCATCCTGGTGGACACTTCCTCTCATCACTGTCTACCTTCTCTCTGCTCTGGGCAATGGTATAATCCTCTGGGTCATTGCACTGGAGCCCACACTACATCACTCAATGTACTTCCTCCTCTTCTTGCTCAGTGTGTCTGATGTTGGCTTGGCCATAATATTAATGCCTACTCTGCTAGGCCTAGTCTTTGCTGGGGTTCATGCTGTCCTTGCCTCAGCCTGCCTCTTACAGAAGCTTTTTGTCCATGTCTTTTCTGTTACAGAGTTCTCTGTCTTGTTTGTCATGGTATTTAATTGGGCACTGTGTATCTGCTGCCCTCTCTACTACCTAGAGCATAAAATATTTTGGAAAGCTCAAAACTGAGCGTTGGTACATTTTTTTCTTAAAAAGATAATTTTCATATAATATATTATCATATGTCTTCCCTTTCTTCTGTTTTATTGATTGTAATATCTCCAAGGAAATTAGCATAGACTTTATTTATTTAAATGTCTATACAACATTTGATGGCATGAATGGATTATAGTTTAGTCAATTTTTTCCTTCTGATGAGCCTTAAAGATATCTTCAGTTTACTGCTACTTCCAATACTGCTCTATGAAAATCCCTGTGTAAAAACCAGAATTGTGAATCTTTTATTATGAATAAAGTCATAATTTTTATCCATGTATACCCTTGTTCAAATTCCCTTCCCCCTCCCACACCTTCCAGTCGCTCTCCTCCATGTCACTTACAGAATTATGAATTTTAACAAGTAAAAATGTCTAATTATAAAAAAGAAAATTCCTGTCTAACTCCTTGTGAATATTTTGAAATTGTAGTGTTTCTACAATGACGATCTCTACGTCATTACTAATGGCTCTATAAGACTTTAAATTTCAATTTTCAGTATATCCCTTTCACAAAAATTCTTATGCATTAATTTTTATCCCCTAGAGAACAATATGTTTTTTCTGTATCAGTGAAAGTTACTGCTGGTATGATGCTTTCTCAGAAAACTGGTAATCAATCTCCCCAAGGATCCAGCAATACCACTACTGGGCGTATACCCTAAAGATGCACATTTGTACTCCAAAGGCATTAGCTCAACTATGTTCATAGCAGCATTATTCATAATAACAAAAACCTGAAATAAGCCTAGATGTCCCTCAACTAAAGAATGTGTTAACAAACTGTGGTACATCTATATAACGGAGTACTGCTCAGCAGTAAGAAAAAGTGATATCTTAAAATTCGCAGGCAAATGGATGGATTTGGACAATATCCTCCTGAGCGAAGTATCACAAACCCAGAAAGATAAGCAGGGGATGTACTCACTCATTAGTGGACTTTAAACAAAAAGCAAAGCATACTACTGAACAGCTTGGGATCTGAAACACCTTGGACCAGCACCTTGGAGCCCATTCCCTCCAGAGGTACACCTGACCCTGTCTTGATGTTGGGGCGAGGAAAGTGGATCTGCCTGAAGTGAATGCTAAACTAAGCCACCTTGGGACCTTGGAACCTCCTGCCCTTGCTGGGGAGAGATAAAGTGATGAGGAGAAGAAAGAGTGACTGGGAGGGGGAGGAGGGGAGAGTTTGAACAAGGGGATACATGGATAAAAAACATGACTTTATTCATAATAAAGTTACTGCTGTAGTGTTTTTAAATTCTTACTAATTTTATAACTTTATTTTAAATTTTCCACATAATAAAAAAGAATTTCCTTTATAATTGTATTACTGTTTTTTATTTCTATTTGTATACTATCCCATAAAGAATCTAATAAACAGAAACATCCAATTTCTATTTTTCATATTTTATGTTTTAAGTTTTCAAGTAATCTTAATTTCATATCTTTTTCACTATGATGTTTATGTTTAATTTTGTTCATCAAACAACTGTTAAATTATTTCACATAACCGATTTCACTATTTTAGTCCTTTACAATTTTTGATTTGTATTCATTGCTTAGAATAGGTTTATAACCTTTGTATTTCACATATACTTGCATTTTATAGTTAATTAAATTTTTCCTTCTTAATTCTCCTACTTAATACATGCATGTAGTGCATACTGATTGTTTTACATCACTTCTTATCTCCCTTCTACCTTCCTATTTTCCCTCTCCTATGAAATATTTTTTCCAAATTCATATCTGCTCTGTTTTGTGAATTTAACCAGCGCCATCTGTGTGACAATGTATTTGGTGCTAACCTTTGAAGCTAGTGCTCTAAAGTTAGTACACATCTGAAGATAATGACTAATCCTTCACCAGAATCTATCAACAAAAAAATAGTTCAGCAGTAAGTGGGGGTAGGGATGGACATATAAGAACCTTCCCCTTGCTGACTGATTTTTAGCAGGACCTATCTTGTGTAGGTCCATCTCACACATTAACTACAGTTGCTGTAGCCTTGTGATGCCTAGATGATGACACTTAACAGTCATTCTTCCTATCTTTAATATCTTGCACTGTTCCCATGTCCATTTTTCTCAATGTACCCTAATCCTTAGAATGGAAAAGGGATTTAGGGCTGAGCCCTCCTCTATTATGTATTCTTAGCATATTGGTCATTACTGGGTCTCTGAATTTATTGTCATTCACTGCAAAGAGAATATTCTTTCATAAAGTCTTAGAGTAGCTTTTTTCCTATAAATAAGCACAGAGCTTTTGATTATAGTTGATGCTGTCAAAACAGCAGTGTGTTTCCCCCCATTGGACTTATGGGCTCCAGGTATCTTTATAATATCAGGCATGTCTCCCTTTTGTGGTATGAGCCTTAAATGAAATCAGGGTATGTTTGGTTGTACACATAATAATTGTGCCACTATTACACAAATGAATACATCTTGCCCAGTTTTGTAGTTGAATAAGACTTTTGTGCTGAATAAGACTGTTCATGGGTTTTTTTTTTCTTCTCCACGATCCTCCATAACACCTTCTAAGACATAAGCCCAAAGGAAGGAAGTTTCCAGTCCTCTACATATTTTCTTTCTCTGTATCTTACACCCTAGGTATGTTATGTTTTTAATGATAGAATCTTATAATCTAGCTTTGATGGGCAACCAAAAGACTGAGAGGATGTTGAATTTTTTGGGAGGCCTATAGGATCTCCCTGACCAGTGAGTCCTACAGGAGTGTTCCCTAGATGGCTCAGAAGATTTTCTGTAGGAACCATTGCTTTGAGGAGCATCATTATCTATGCATGCAATGTACCTCTCTTAAATGTGTCTTTCATATCTTTAAATAGGTGACAAGATAGTATGTTTCCACATGGCTCAATTATACACCCTTCTCTTTGGTTAAATTCCTACACTCACTTCTCATGTCATCAGTCTCCCCAAACCATCCCTGTTTAAACATTTCTCCTACAGCATTCTTCCATTCTATATTTCATTCTATGTATGTTTCACTATCCCCCTCTAATGAAGTAATCCACCAATATCCCCTTCATAGAATATTGTACCTAGTACCACATCTACAGGTACTCCAAGTTAAACAAAACTAGTCAGTCAAAGCTAGTATTCATGTATAAAAGAGAATGTGTACCATTTCACCTTTGGAATCTGGGTTGCCTCACTCAGTATAATTTTTTCCATTCTTATCAATATACATACAGGCATCATTATTTTGGTTTTCTTTAGAGTGGAATAGATTCAATGGAAGAATCCCTGGATCCCACAAAGCTCCCTGTATCCCCGCTGTATTAGCTTTTTACACTGATGTGTAGACAGTAGAAAGCCTTAACAGAGTCAAGGTAATGACTACTTGCCTTACCTCAGCAGAACCAGAGGGACACTGGCCCTGGATTTCATTACTTACTGGATACACTTTGTTAATCTGATTCAAGCTTTTTCTCCTCACAAAAACTTCTAGGTTTTATATTTGTTTTGTTTAATGTCAAGTTTAGAGAACCTAGATTCACTGGGGTGGGGTGGGGGGGCTCAACTGAAGAAGCATCTAGATCAGACTGGATTGTGGTCCTATTTTGGAGGAATTTCTTGATGGATGATTGATGTGAGATGACCCAATTCACTGTAGGCAGCACTAGCCATAGAAAGGTAGAGCTAGACTCTACAAAAACATAATTGAGCTCAAGCATGTGATCAAGCCAGTAAGCATTATTATTCTTTTGCATCCACTTCAAGTTCCTGCCTTAAATTCCTGCCCTTATCTCCTTCAGTGATAGATATATTTCCAGTGATACCTGGAAGTATAAGAAAAATAAATACATTCTTCCCACAAGTACCACAGCAAAAGAAATTACTCTATGATAACTTGCTAAATTTATAACACTTTGAATTACCTATTTACCAATATTCCCTCAATTACTTTAATATTTAATTAGAAATTGAAATATATCTACCAGGCAATATTATAGAAAAACTCTTTTACTAATAAGAAATTTTAAAGTGAATAACCTACAGCTCTTTACTATTGGGAATTCATAGTACAAATGTTGTGACAGACATACATATGTACAAGTAGAGTTATAACTGACCCTCCCACTCCTGGGATCCAATTTTCTGTCCTGTAACTTTGACTATGATACTTCTAAATGACAAAATCCTGTGATCATTTACCCCTTTTAAATTGATTTTACTATAAATCAGGATGGGCAAATGACAGGTATTATAATTTCCCCTCTCACATCATCTTAGAATGCAATCCTCAAACATTACTTGGTGTGTCAATTACTTGGATGAGTATTGGCTCACAAGCTTCCAGCAGTACTAATTCTGCAGTGTCAGTGGCTCTCTGGGTGATGCTTATATTGCTACAGTACTCTGAACATCAAAGAACAGAGTTAGATAAACTCAGACATGCTGCAAAGGGTCTAATGCAACACAAGGAGGGCTCAAAATTAAAGATGAATACAAGAAGTTAAGCAGTTCAAGAATCACTGTCTTCTCCAAGACAATTGAAAGATCATAGAAAATTTTTAGAAAATTGTGGAAATTCATATCCTTCATTCCTGTGCTGAAGGATAGATGTCATGCGTCATCCAAACAACAATAAAAGGATTCATGGAATCTCTACAAAACATGAAGCCTCTTCCTTTAAACCAGAAAAGTAGTAGTACTAATTAATTGAAACAAACTATTGAACTATGAAGTAAATGGTTCTTTTTTTGAGGATAAAACACTTTCCTGTCTCTAAAGTAACTAACTGTAGGGAAAATGAAACTTCTAAGAATGTTGTTCTTATTATTTAGAATGCAGACCCAGTTTTTCTAAGACTTTAACTCTAATCTGATGTGTTTTTACACAATACACAATGAGATTCATCAAGGGTGGTACTAGCAAAAATGCATCTGCTATCAGAATCATAGCTAATGGAGACTTCTGTTTTGCAAAGCAATGCATAGTTGCTAAGGTAATGATAGGTACATAAAAGATTAGCACAGCACAGATGTGGGAGACACAGGTATTAAGAGCTTTGAGCCGTTCCCCATGGGATGCAATACCCAATACAGTCTTCAAGATGAACACATAAGATACAGCAATAAACACACTGTCTGACATCATACAGAGTGCCACAAACAGCCCATAGTAAAAGTTAACCCTGTTGTCAGAGCAGGCCAACTTCATGACATTCTGATGGAGACAATAGGAATGTGATAACAGCTGCTTGTTGCAATATCTGAGTCTCTTTAAAGTAAATGGAAGAGGGAGCACCAGGAGAATACTTTTAGCAGCGAAGACTAGCCCAATTTGCACAACTCTGGAGCTCGTGAGGATGGAACTGTATCTCAGGGGGTGCCGGATAGCTACAAAGTGATCAAAGGACATAATAAGGAGCACTGAAGACTCCATATCTGTGAATCCGTGGATGAAGAATTCCTGAGCAATGCAGGCATTAGCAGAAATCTCCATGGTATTGAACAAGAATATTCTTAGCATTGTGGGGATGGAGGAGAAAGACAGGCCTAGGTCAGATAAGGCCAACATGGAGAGGAAATAGTACATGGGTTCATGTAGAGAAGGCTCTGTTCTAATGACAGAGAGGACAGTGCAGTTTCCCAGGATGGCTGTAAGATACATGAGGCAAATAGGGATGGAGATCCAAATGTGCATATGCTCAAGGCCTGGGATCCCAATCAGTAGGAATGAGGAGACATCAACATCGGAGGTATTAAGAAGCATCATAAGTTCTTGTCTTGTTCAGCTGCTTCAGGACCAACAGTGCCACCAGTAATCAACATAAATTTTCCCTTAGTTGAAATAATTATACAACATAGGTTAAATTTAATATAGCTCAAATTATGAGATGAAAATAGTATAACTTTTCAAAAATTTCCAATGTACTCTTCATACTATTTATGCAAGACCTTTATATTATTTTCAGATATGTTTCTGAAAATTCCAAAGCTAGATAGTACAAAGGGGTTTTTATTCCTCCATTAAACAACACCGAGCACCCCTACATCTTTCTATATTTATGTGCATGTTGTGTATGTGTGCACGCTCCCTTATATGTGTTCATGCACATAGACAAAAGAGATGATGTGGGAATTTTGAATGCTGTGAATACAGAAACTGTTTTTGGCTTATGGCAGACCTCTTAGAAATAGGCAGAGAAATCAAAATATAAACAGGAGAAGGAGGGTAGAGTCAAAGGACACCATCTAGTGGCTCAAGAATTGACATATGAAAGTAATACAGGTAAGCCATGGGCCATATGGCAAGACAAATTAATAAAAATAGGTTGAGTTAAGATTCGAAAGCTAGCTAGCAATATGCCTGAGTCATAGGACAAACAAAATAAAATTAATATAAGCATCTAAGTCATAGTTGGGGGAGCTAAGCAGCATGTCCAGACCATGGGGCTAGGTAGTCTAAGAATACAGGTCTGTGAGTCTAGACCACCAGCCAGATGAGCCAAAAAAACATCATACAACAAATGGCACCAAATGTGGGTATATTCATCTATGTCTGTTACCTTACTTTTTAAGATAAAATCCCTTACTGAACCCATAGCTTTTCATTTTAGCTATACTAGCTAGCCAGTGAAACTGGGATTCTTCCTTTCTCTCATCATTAGTTTTGGGATTATAGTCATGTACTGCACACCCTGATTTTATATGTGGGGACTGGAGAAGTGAACCTATGTATTCATGCTTTCACAGGAAGCATCTAAGTGACAGAACTATCTTCCCAGTACCAATTATGAATCATTTAAGTTCTGATCTTTGTTAGAAAAATGTAATGATCTTTAGTATAGAAAATTTTGCACAAAACACTTTTGTATGCACAGGTATGATACTGTAAATTAAAATAGCAAAGGAAATTTCAGATTTAAGAGTGATAATCTATTTCTTTCATTAAAATGAGCAAAATAAAAGCCATATGTAGCAAATATGCAAATCTTTAAAATTTTCTGAGTCTTAAACATAAAGATACTCTATATCCTGGATGCCTGCACTCTGAAGGTTCTTGCAGAGCATCTCCCAGACCCACAGACTCACAACCTCAGCAAAAACTCAAGTACCCAAAGCCATCTTCTAGGGCTTTACAATTGCCAACATGTAAGGACATCCTCATAAGGTGCACTGGAGGAAGAACACACTGATGCTAGCTATCACAAGTGAGGCAGGGAATCCCTGAAGAATGCGTTAGCTGGCAAAGATGAAAAATAGAGCACAGTGAAGAAGAAATGAAGGAGAAATAAGCAGCTTTTATGACTATTGACATTTTGAAGAATTTTTCTCATGATAACTTGAGTTAGGAACCATTAAGAGGGTATGAACATTCCTTATGCAGAAGTAATAAGCCTTGGTTATGAGAATCTATTATCTATTTAGTGAGGGTAATCCATTTGCTCTCATTGTGTCAAACTACGACAATGTGGTAAATGTTGTTGATGGGTTCACTATACTATAGTTGCTACTTGCATGGATTTAAAACACTCATAACCTTCCCAGGCAATTGCTACTGGCCCTACTCAGAACTCTTATCCTTTTGTTTCTTTTTTCCCCTAATCTTGAAATGTTTCTTGCATGTTCTATAATTGTGCATCTCTATATTAATATTTAATCTTGATCATCAACTTGATTGCATTAAGGTCTGCCTGAGGAATTCAGCACATCTCTGAATGCATCTGTGTTTATCTCCAAAGACAATTAATGAAATTTCTCACATAATGGATGGAATAACCCCTGGGAGTATTCATAATATGATTGTGTTATTGGGAGGCAGTGAAATTTGTACAGTATGATCTAATTGGAGGAACAGGCCACAGAGGATATTGTCCTAAAACAGCATTTTGTGATGGGAAAAGAAGTTAATGATTCACACCATATGGTCCAGTGAGACCTAGAAAGGTAGGAAGCCCTCCTGCCCCTCCCACCACAAAAGAGATTACAGAAGGTTCTAACATGCTTAGTTATTAAAATTTAGAATGTAGAGAACACACTTTAAAGTGAGCAAAGAAAGTTTAAGTTTTCTTAAAGCAATTCAGTAACAAGAACTTCTCTAATTTTTCCTATTACCTCTCAACTAACTTCAGGAGCATTTTTGTCTGATAAACACATATATATCCTCACTCAGATGAAGTAAAATATGTCCAACAGTGTCATCTGGTACCTGGGATTTGAAACCATAGTCACTGAAACAAACTAAACTGTAATCAGTTTGAGGCCATAGTTCTTATGATTAAATTCCCCAACAAATTTCTACATATTTTTTACAAATGAGATTTCATATAGAGAATTTTCAAACAGAATCAGCAACCTATGTGATCATCTTGGCCATAATGCTTCCTAAACAGATGACTCAATTCACCAGGACACATGATGGCAGTAAAAACACTAGCATAAGGGAAAATAATAAAAGATTATACTTACTAACAACTTGGAGAAGGATGGGAAATTTGAAACAGCAGGTTACATCCCAAGATCCCAATATGGTTCAGTTCATTATCCACTCCTGGCAGATCCACTTTCCTCACCCCAACATCAAGACTAGGTCAGGTGTTCCTCTGGAGGGAGTTGGATCCAAGGTCTTTCAGATACAAAGATGTGCAGTGTTTGTGGTTTGCAGCTTGGACATGCTTTGCTTTTTGCTTTTTTGTTTAGAGTCCACTAATGAGTGAGTATATCCCCTGCTTATCTTTCTGGGTTTGTGATACCTCATTCAGGAGGATATTCTCCAAATCCATCCATTTGCCTGCAAATTATAGGATATTATTTTTTTTCCTTACGGCTGAGTAGTACTTCATTGTGTAGATGTACCACAGTTCGTTAATCCATTCTTCAGTAGAGAGGCATCCAGGTTATTTCCAGGTTCTTGCTATTACAAATAATGCTGCTATGAACATAGCTGAGCTAATGCCTTTAGAGTGTGAATGTGCATCTTTAGGGTATATGCCTAGAAGTGGTATTGCTGGATCCGTGGGGAGATGGATTCCCAGTTTTCTGAGAAACTGCCATACTGTATTCCAGAGTGGCTGAACACGCTTACACTCCCACCAACAATGGAGGAGTGTTCCCCTTGCTCCACAACTTCTCCAGCATAGGCTATCATCTGTGTCTTTTGTCTTAGCCATTCTGACAGGTATAAGGTGGTATCTCAAAGTTGTTTTGATTTGCATTTCTCTGGTGCCCAAAGATGTTGAGCCCTTTTTTCAAGTGCCTTTCACCCATTAGTAATTCTGCTGAGAATTCCCTTTTTAGATCTGAACCCCATTTCTTGATTGGGTTATTCAAGGTTTTGGGCTCTAGTTTCTTGAGCTCTCTATATATTTTAGAGATCAGTCCTCTATCACTTGTAGTGCTCGTGAAAATCTTTTTTCATTCTGTAGGCTGTCATTTTGTCCTATTGACTGTGTCCTTGGCTTTACAGAAGCTTCTCAGTTTCAGTAGGTCCCACTTATTGATTGTTGTTCGTAGTGTCTTTGCCACTGGTGTTGTATTTAGAAAGTGGTGACCTGTGCCAATTCGTTGAAGGATATATCCCATTTTCTTTACTATCAAGTTCAGAGTGGCTGGGTTTATGTTGATGTCTTTCATCCACTTGGATTTGAGATTTGTGCAGGGTGATAGGCTTGGATCTATTTGCATTTTCCTACACACTACCATCCAGCTATGCCAACATCATTTGTTAAAGATATTATCTTTTTTCCATTGAGTATTTCGGGCCTCTTTGTTGAAGATCAGGTGTTCATGGGTTTTTGGTTTAATGCCCAGATCCTCAATTTGATTCCATTGATCCAAAAATCTGTTTTTATGCCAGTACCAGGCTGTTTTTATTACTGTAGCTCTATAGTATAACTTGAAGTTAGGGATGGTGATCCCTCCTGAGGATCTTTTGCTGAGCATAATTGTTTTGGCAATCCTGGCTTTTTTGTCATTCCAAATGAAGGTGAATATTGTTCTTTCAAGATCCCTAAAATATTGCATTGGAATTTTTATGGGAAGTGCATTGAATCTGTAGATTGCTTTTTGTAGGATTGCCATTTTTACTATGTTGATCCTACCTATCCAGGAACATGGGAGAGCTTTCCATTTTCTGATATCCTCTTCAATTTCTTTCTTCAGTGATTTAAAATTTTTGTCAAATAGATCTGTTACTTCTTTGGTTATAGTTACTCCAAGGCATTTAGGATTATTTGCAGCTATCATAAAGGGTGATGTTTCCCTTATTTACGTTTCAGCCCTTTTATCTTTAGTGTATAGGAGGGCTACTGATTTCTTTGAGTTAATCTTGTATCCTGCTACACTGCATGCAAATTATATATATTGATATAAAGTTGAGATTAATTTTGTTACTGTACATATATCACTCTGCTTGTTCAAGATTTTGTACCTATATAGTTCATGTAACAATGTAATATAAATTGCTGTTTCATGAAAGTTATTATCACCAACTAATTAGGATATAAGAAATGCAAGCTAGTAGTTAGACATTGCAATAAACTTATGGTCATATTAGATATGTTTTCAAGATCAAACAGATATATTTTAGATAAAAAATTCTTCATCAAACACTTCAGAGACCCATAGAATATGCCATTTAAGGTATTTTGATAACATAGGTTCTTATTATTTTATGACAATGAGACATCGGCTCCTGGCAGCACCAATCTAATTCAGAAAAGATAAGGGACAGCAAAGCAACTCCATATGGAGTTGACGTACTTTGTGGCAAAAGTTAGTCACTGGGCAACAAAGTGGTCTTGCCTTAACTGCTGATAATACAGTGTTCAAAATGGACAAGCAGGATACGCATGCGTGTGCGCGCACATGCGCGCGCGCGCGCGCACACACACACACACACACACACACACATAAACACACAAGAATTGCTGAACCTTGCCAAGACAAAGTAGGAAGATCTTTGAGAATATAATGGTTCACAAACCAAAGAGAGTTCTTTCAGACATGCTAGGCCTATAGGCCAAAGATGGATGCTTTAACAATGCAGAGGGACCTTGGGTGACTGTCCATGTACTCAGAAATTTCATTTCTTACTTTTTTGGAAGTTGCTTGCTTGCCAATGCTATTTACTTACTTAATATTATTTCCTTCTTGGGTCTCTGAGGGAGTTGAAGATGAGATACTTATAGTTTTTGGTGACAGTTTTAGAAAAGAAACCCACTTAGAAGTTAAAGTGTATAAGTTTGAGAGACATCAAAATACAGCTTTTAGTTAGTAATACAAGTCAGAAAGTAAATTAAAAACAATCCTTTGAACTCACCAATATAGGATAAATAATGATATATTTTCTTTGAACTTGTCAATTGTAAATGGACTGAACATTACCCATGTAATTACTGTTTGTATATGTTGTATGTGATTATTATCCCTATGGTATATACATGGTTTTTCTTATGTTAGTTATAATCTTTTTTATTTTTGACACAAAAGAGAATATATGGTAATGTATTCTATATCTAATAAAAACCACTCTGGAATATCAGAGAACAGACGGACCCACAGTAAAGCCAGAAGGGTCAGAGAGTGGTAATTCACACCTTTAATTCCAGCATGGAGGCAGGATTGATGACCTACACCTTTAGTCCCAGAGACAGAGATCTTTCTGTGTTTCTGTGAGTTCAAGGCCTAACAACCAAATAGTAGTAGCTCACACCTTTAATCTTAACTCTAGAATATGATGCAGAGTTAAACCTGGAAACAATTTGGCAAAGAAGATATTTAAGGCAAGCAGAGGAAGATAGAGATTTATTATGCAGAAGCAATGAGAAGCCAGGCAGAGGAAACTGGAAGATAGCTTTTACTCTGAGAAGTTGGCTGAGTGAGATTTGACTGTGGCTGTTTCCTTGCTCTGATCAGCACTTCTGGCTCTGAGTTTTCATTAAATACAAACTAGAATTTGTGTTTCAGTAGGCAAATATCTTACAACCTAAAAGTTGCATAACTTGACATCTTTAAAGTATGTTTGGTACTTTGAATAAAATTTCCCTATTACATAAAATCATTTACTCTATAAAATCATTTATACTAAGATTATTAGTTATATTTGGTTCTGTTTCTGATTTAAAACCTTGATAATAGCCTTTCGAATCTGCTTTGTCTTCACACTGTAGATGATAGGGTTCAGCACAGGAGGAATGAGCAGGAAGACATTGGCCATGATGGTGTGGACAAAGGCAGGTGCTGAACGGCCATAGCGGTGTACAAGAGACAAGCTGATGAGAGGGATGTAGAAGATGGCAACAGCACTGATGTGGGATATGCATGTATTGAAGGCTTTTTGTCGCTCATCTGAGGAAGCAATGCTGAGGACAGACCGTATGATCAGTACATAGGAAAACAAGATACAAGGACAGTCAAACCCTGTAGTAGAGAACAGTGCAAACAGACCAAGAATGCTATTGATTCTGTTGTCTGTACATGAGAGTTGAATGAGATCAACATGATAGCAGTAAGAATGTGATAGAACCAAAGATCTACAGAAGGACAGCCTCTTGACAAAGAGCACAACTGGTAACATGACAGCAACATTCCTTGTCAGAATAATTATACCAATCTGGACAATCCTAGCATTGGTAAGAATAGAGGTATATCTTAGTGGATCACAAATGGCCACAAAACGGTCAAAGGCCATGGCCAGCAGAACCCCAGACTCCATGAAAGTAAAACTATGGAGAAAAAACATCTGAGCAATGCAAGCGTTTAAGTTGATCTCTCGTGCTTCAAACCACAGGACACCAAGTGTAGTAGATAATGTGCACAGAGACAGGCTTAGGTCTGTGACTGAAAGCATAGAGAGGAAATAATACATAGGCTCATGAAGGCTGTGCTCACGAAGGATCACTAGTAGGATCATGCTGTTTCCAGATAGGGCAATTACATACAGGAGACAGAAGGGAATGGAGATCCAGACTTGAGCTGCTCTCACACCCGGAATACCAGTGAGAAGAAAGGTTGGAGGCTGGGGATTGGTATTATTGAAGATGAGCATAGCGAAGGCTGGAAAGAGAAGGATAATTAGATAATTGAACATGACAATGCATATGTACTTTATCACATAAACATCTCTCTGATACTTAGTCAAAAAAAACTTTAATCTTTCTTGATTCCTAGAACTGTAGGTTTCTCTTTCAGCACATGTATTTTGCAGATGAAGCAAGTATATCTCAGTAATTAAATAATTGCACTTCTGCCTTCACACATCAGTGCCTGATTGTTGAGAGAAAACATCAACTGGAGAAAAATAGAGAAAAAGGACATAGCAGAGCAGAACGTAAGGAAAAATAGAGAAAGTAAAAGATAAAGAGAAAGGGGAATGGGGGAAAAGGAGGAAGAAAGACATCTTTCCTCTTATTTTTAATACAATAAATTAAAGACTGTATTGTAGCAAATAATGACACAATATACTACTGAAATCCAGAGAAAGGTTGTACCCAAAAGGTATACAATTTGGTAGATACTATTATCTTCTTATCTATATTTATCCAATCCTTATAACTGTCCAAGGAAGTAAAATTTCTTCCCTTTCTCTCTTACATTTACAGAGGGTAGGGAGTTAAGTAATTATCCCCAAAGTATACAATTGGGCAACAAAATAGATGTCCTATATTTAATAGCAATGCCTTCCACTCCTTGTATGTCAGAAATGAATGGGAGAAGTCTATCTACCATCCAGAATGACAAAATTACTCATGAACTGTTTTCAAATATGTACTTTTCCCAAGACATACTATAGTCAACATGTTTGCTTAGGTGCAGATTGCTGTGTTGGATATAATCTCAGGCAAATTGTGTAAATGTGGTACTCTTTAGTTTTGGGAAGTTATCTTGATTCTGATGCTCTACTGTGTGACAAGACATCCAAGCTGTATTTTCAACAGAAGCTGGTGGATTCAGTGGCTCATTTTAGTGACCAGTGAATTCTTAATGAATGCTGCTGAAGATTCTTCCTAGAAAATCTACCTGCCTACTCTCTTGGGAAACAAGTCTCTATTAGTTATTTCAAGACAGTAGGTTCCTTCTTTCTTTTTGTTTTCCTTTAGTTTTTTTCTGATAAACCCATTTTGCAGCTTTACCTATGTCTCTTTCAAATATCAGCTCTCTGCCTCTTGTCAAGTCACTTAAAAAAAGTACCTTGCCCATTTTCATGACTTCTTTTTCATCTACAGAAAGACAAATTTTAAATAAATATCAAAATTTCAATTCTGGTTGCCAGAATTTTAACATAAAAATAAAAGTCCTTTCAGTAAAATCTGCATGTCTCCTTGCAAGTTAAATAAAGATCAGCATGTTATGGATTTCATCACTATATCATACTCAATATCTTTTTTATATAACTTGCATTGCCGTATAAATGCATTACACATAATAGAATCATATATTATTATTTTCACAGAAATGGCCCAGCTTTTAAAATATTACTGTTGTATTTTATTTATTTAACTGGCACCATTTCAAATAAATTATCAAAACATTGTTACTCAAATTTTAATATTTCTTTCTGTATCTACCTCAGCTTTCCCTGAATAGAGTATCTCTTATAAATTTTCATACAATCTAAATGTAGACTATGTAAATTAGTTTACAAATAATTACACTTTATAGTTTTCTGAGTATGATACTGGGATATTAATATAATATGGAATACCCCAAAATAATTACACTACTACTATTGGTTAGTATTTTATATATGCTAGAAAAATAGGTGATTTATAAAAATTATTTTTAAACTGAATAACAGTAAGAAAACTGCATATCAGAATATAAGTGTAATATATAGCTTAATGAATATATATAATGAATATATAGCCTAATAATTTTATTAGAAACAAATATTAATTATTTAAGTTGTCAACATAAAAACTAGAAAAGTATTAAATAAACATAAAATAAACAATCAAGATTAAAATAAACTCATTGACAATAAAGCCATTAATAGGTGAACTTTTTTTAAAAAAGCTTATCCAGATCTGGGCAGTCATGGTATATGTCTTTAATCCCAGCACTCAGGAGGTAGAGACAGGTGGATACCTGAATTCAAGGACAGCCCCAGTCTACAGAGCAAGTTTCAGGACAGCCAGGACTACACAGAGAAATTCTGTCTAAAGAAGAAAGAAAGAGAGAAAGAGAGAAGAAGAAAAAAGCAAAAAATAAAACAAAAATCCAGAAAAATAATGTAAATATCATTAAAAGCAGTATAAATAAATAAATTTACCTTTAAATATAATAAAATCATATATATAAGTATATATAATATGTATGAAGTAGTTATTTTGATAAGAAACATCAATTATCAAACTGATGTAGGGAATAAAGTGGCAGGGAAAAATGAAAGAAAGAATATGAAGCCATATCTCAGTCAGCATCAAATGAATCAAGTATCTGGGAAAGACAGGCCAATCGTTTGCAGTAAACTAAATTATGTCAAATTGAGGGTGAGGGAGTTAGACACAGAAAGCCATTAACACTAAATACACTATAACCCAAACTAGAAATGATGTCAAATTAAACCTGCAGAAGAGCTTACCTCCCGACAAAGAAAAGAAGGATACAGAGACGACCCCATCTCAAAGCTAAATGAAAAGTGAAAAAGGAATCAAATACATGGTAATGCCACTTTTAGGACTGACTGAATCACGATGATCCCTACCTTCGATGTGTCTGCTGTCTTCCTATTGATGCACTTAATTGCAACGCCCCCACGGTTTGTCTCCTTCTACCTTGCCCCTGTGCTCCTTCTGTTCTAAGCATCCCTCCCCGCTCTTACTCCTGTTTCTCCTGCTTTGTCCCACCCTCCAGTTAGACCTCAGTGGACAAATTCATGGGCTTTGTCATAAGGGTCTTAGTATCTTACCTGGCCCTAGTGTTTTACCAACAAGGGGAGCGGTGTGCTTTCCACATGCATGTACTGGTTGCTCTGGGGGTTCACGGATCTGACCCCTCTAATAAGTATCCCATTGTGTACTTCAAGCCTCCTGCCAAAAGGCCCATGGGAACCCCACAGAGGTGTGAGGAGGAAAATTACCCAGGAGGCTCCTCCTGATGCTGTACTAACCAGGTCAAAATGCCTGTTTACTTCTGCCTCTCACTTTATTATCTTCCTAATATGCTCCGATAGAAATGTTCTTTACCTTTCCATTATCTTTACATTATAAATTTTGATAGGGCTCAAAGAATGAATCATCATGAACTTCTCTCCTTTCCTATTCTTATTCACATTGTACTACTCTACCATTATGCTTTTTCTCAACAATACATATAAGCTAACTTATATTCTCAGACCACGTTTATATTTAAGTTATTTGAGTTTAAAAAGCAATTAACTTCTGACTGAAATACAATTAAATTTCATTTGACACAGGAATTCAGCACTTTCTGCCCACTTGTAATCGTCAGGGGAATTAGTAGTCTGGGTTCATTGTTGGTCACATATTCAATCCAAGGACAGCATGGGTTACATAAGACCCTTCTTAAAAATAAAATTTTAAATATAAAATAATAACTAGAGCAGAATTAACTTTGTGGCTAAGAAAGAATGACACTTTCTGTAAATGGGGAGAATATAAGAGTATGTATGAATCTGAGAGGTCTAATAACTGAGTTTGATGGGGTACATGATGTAAAATCACCAAATATATAAATATATTTATTATTATATATTATATTATAAATATATAATAAATATATAAATAAAAAAGAAAAGTACACTTAAATCAAGACATTTGGTTCTACAACAATTAGCATGTTACTTGTCTTTATCACAAGCAGTACTATTCCTGTCAGTCTAGACACACTCTAACATTGATTATGTGATATCTAAATAAATTCCACTAAGAACAAATCTGATCTTCAGATTAGGATCCAGAAAACACTAGAAAATAAATATTTTTAATGATCTTTAATAGAAAGAAAGAAAGAAGGAAGGAAGGAAGAAACAAAGAAAGACAGACTCAAGCCATCCAGTAGTGAGAAGCTAACTCTTAACAGTGTCTCGGTGGTCATTGTTATGGAAATTTTGTTTAGTTTCAACCATGTTTTCTGAAGCAAGTTTTTTTCTTAGAAATTCAATTTGTAGCTAAAAAGGATAAGCTTTCTTCATTACCTCATTACTGACTTATGACTATTTGTTTATAAAGAAAATTAAATATTTGAACATCATGACTCACATATCAATGTCCATATCTTGTTAATAAGAAAAGCGTGACTTAGTGTTGTTTTGAATTTCTGACATCTCTCCAGCTCTTGGGTCATTCCATGAGCAATATTCTAATGCACTCTTCAGATTACCTGCCATGTCAGTTTCACTCCTGCATTAATATTGAGAGGTTTCTGAGTCAGTGTCATTGATGCTTACCATAGTTCAAGGTAGTAAATACTTAGGCATTCATTACAGGACCTGCCTCAGATTCTAATGTGCTTTAAAGAAAAAATGCCCATAAAAATATTTTTTTGTATTCTTGCTTATATAGACCCTCTGTTTATTTACTATAAATATTATAATATTTATAATATTAATACCTAGTTTGAAAATATAAGGATTCATGCCACAAATGATCTTATCTGAGCATATTCTAGGTTTAGCTTAATATAGTGGATATGACTACTGGACCTCTTGATGAAAACAGATCAAATAGTCTTACCCACCAAATTAGATTAAACCATAAATATGTTAAGGCAAGTTATATTAAATGTTATAAAATATATATAGGTATACTTCTATCTCAAGTCTTACATCTTTTCAATTCTTGGTACAAGGTGGATGTTCACTTGAGAAAATTTAAAAATAATAGACTTAATCTGTGACTGACAGACTTTTACTTATTTATTTGTATTTAAGAAGTGTCTTTTCCTTTTACAAACCATCCATTGTTCCTCCTCCCTCCCCTTTTACCACTCCCCTCCCTCCTCCCCTCCCACCTTTCCTCCATCCACTCCTCGAAGGGGGTAAGGCCTCCCATGAATAGTCAACATAGGCTAGAATATCAAGTTGATGCAGGACCTAGCCCCTCCTCTATGTATTAAGGATGAACAAGGCATCCCACCATAGGGAGTGGGCTCTAAAAAGTCAGTTTATGTACCCAGGATATTCCCCAGTCCCATTGTCAGGGGATCCAATAATAGATCAATCTACACAACTGTCTTCCTCATTCAGAAGGCATAGCTCAGTCCCATGTAGGCTCTCCAGCTGTCAATCTGGAGTCTGTAAGCTCCCAATAGTTTGGGTCAGCTGTCGCTAGGTTTTCTCCATCAAACTCTTGATCTCCACCCTACCTCCTTGGTCCTCTAATTGCTCCTCTCTCTTTTCAACTGAATCCTAGGAGTTCAGCCTAGTGCGTGGCTGTGGGTGTCTGCATCTGCTTACATCAGTCATTGGATCTAGGTTCTATGATGACAATTAGGATAGTCATCAGTCTGACTACAGGGGAAGGCTAGTTCAGGTACCCTCTCCACCATTGCTAGGAATCTTAGCTGGGGACCTCCTTGTGGATTCCTGTGGAACTCCCGAGCACCATATTTCTCTCTAGACCCATGAAACTCTGTCAAGGTATCTTTTTTATTGCTCACCCTCTTCGCCCCTCCCCCAATTTGGCCATCTCAAACCCTCATGTCCCCACCCCCACCCTCTTCCCTCTACACCCCCATCCCAGTTACCCAGGAGATCTTAATCATTTCCCCTTTCTGGGGCAATCAATCAATGTGTATCCCTCTTACGGTCTTTTTTTCTACCTAGAGTTTCTGTGGTTGTGTAATGCAGCCTCTTCATCCTTAGTTTTGAGTCTACTATCCACTTATATGTGAGCACATATCGTGTTTGTCTTTCTGGTTTCAGGTTACCTCACTCAGAAAGATTTTTTTCTAGTTCTATCTATTTGTCTACAAATTTCATGATATCATTAGGGTTTTGCCATTGAGTAATACTCCACTGTGTAATGTACCACATTTTCTTTATTCATTCTTTGGTAGGAGAAGCATCTAGATTGTTTCCATATTCTGGCTTTATGAATGATTCTGTTATGAACAAAGTTGAGCAAATGTCCTTGTGGTGTGATTGAGTATCTTTTGAATAAATGCCCAAAAGTGGTATTATTGGTCCTGAAGTAGGCTGATTCCTAATTTTCTGAGAAACTGCCATACTGCTTTCCAGAGTGGCTGTGGAAGTTTACATCCCCACTAGCAGTAGACAAGAGTTCCCCTTTCTCTACATCCTCTCCAACAAAGGCTATCATGAGTGTTTTTTATCTTAGCCATTATAACAGGTACAAAATGATATCTCAGAGTTATTTTGATTTTCATTTCCCTGATGTCTAAAGACTTTGAGCACTTCCTTAAATGTCTTTCAGCCATTTGAGATTTTTCTGTTGAGAATTCTCTATTTAGATCTGTACTCCATTCTACATTGGGTTATTTTTTTAATATGCCTAGTTTCTTGAGTTCTTTATATAGTTTGGAGATCAGCCCTCTGCTGGAAGAGGGCTTGGTGAAGATCTTTTCCCACTCTGTAGGCTGGACTGACAGAGTTTTTATGTACATTACAGATGCACAGACATCTCATTACAATTCATTTTCATTCCTTGAATTAATAAGAGTCTTGCGCATATTTTCATCTCCAAATTGGCCGTTCATCTACCTCTCTTTGTGAAATTTCTGTTTAAACAAGTTGCTTATGCCTTCAATAAAATGTCTTCTTTTCTATGAACAGATTATGAGGCTTTCTCTGCCAGATAGTTTCATTATGAATATTCAAGTCATTTCAATTTATAGTTGCATTTTCATTTTTATTTATGAACATTTTTTTCTATTGATGAAGTTTAGTGTTGGTTATATTTTTTTCTTGTTGTAGTTAATGTCTTTTGTTTTCTTAAGAATTCCTTTCACAGAGGCTTCCTCGGGCTGGTGGGAGCAGATGCAAAGACTCACAGACAAATATTAAGCAGAGAGTACTCAAACTGGAGATCTCCATTGGGTCCCTCCCCTCTTTGGAACTTTGGAATCCCCTCAAAAGAGGGAGAGGAAGAATTGTTGGAGCCAGAGGGGTCAAGGATACCAGGAGAACACAACCCACAGAGTCAATGAAGCAGAGCTCAGATGAGTTCAAGAAGACTGAAGCAATAAAGCCTGCCTGGGTCTCTTCTAGGTTCTCTGCAAATATGTTTGTTAGCTTGGTATTTTTGTGGGATTCCTCTAACAGTGGGAGTATCTCTAACTTTTTAAACTGTTCTCAGGACCATTTTCCTCCTATAATGTTGCCTTACCCAGCCCTGATATGAGGACTTGTGCCTAGTCTTATTGTAACTTGTTATGCTATGTTTAGTTAATGTCACTTGGAAGCCTGCTCTTACCTGAAAGGAAATGGAGAAGGAGTTGATTTGGGGAGGTGGGAGTGGAGACTGGAACAAATGGAGGGAGGGGAAATTGTGGTCAGGGGTCTATTATGAGGGAAGAAGTTATGGATCCTGAAAACATATGCATACCATTGGTGCTTTAAGCAGTAATTCTACTTTTTTGTTTTTATTTTGTGTCTAATGTAATTGTTTTAACATTTAATGAAAAATTGAGGTCCATTCTTTAGTACATATATTCATCATTTCTAGCAGTACTAATGTCTGTTAATTGCAACGGTTCCTCTATTGATAACCAGTTAACTACACGTTGAGGAGATCTCCACTTTCTTTTCATTTTGATAATAAAATGACCTACTAACATAAATATAAGGTCAACCATAAGTTATATGGGACACTTGAGAAATTATCTAACTATCTAGAAAAAAATCTCATTAAAATTATACTTAACCAATGAAATTAAGAGTTGAGGACTTAATTCCAATAGATACATATGCAAAAAATAAATTTAACTCCCATACCTACGGCTCAAGAACCAGTACAGAAGAGAGGACAGGAGGATTATAGGAGCCAGAGGATCAGTTTTCTGTGAGACTGTGTCTCCTAGTGATGGCAGAAGCTACACTTATGGAGTCTCACCAACATGACCACCTGCTAAACATGAGCCAAACAAGAGCAGACAGTCAAAGCAGACAAGGAAAAGTCCATGAGGCCTCATCCCTACACAAAGAGCTATAGGCAAGCAAGAAATGTTGAGAGCTGGAAAAATAGTTTTCCCAAGGGAACAGAACACCAATTGGTTATCCAATACTGAACATCAATTTTGAAAATATACAAGTAACATTATGCATGCTGAATAAGTTCTATCTAGGAATGGATATGTATACACAAATACATTTATGCATTAGTTAATATAAAAAAGTCTGTGAATCTTAAAAAGAGATGATGAGAAGGAGCAGGGGCATATGAAAGGTTTGTAGGGGAAAAAAGGAAAGAGAAAATGTAGTTATAGTATAAAGTCAAAAATAAGAGAAAATAAAAAATACTTGAAATTCTATCAGTTTAGTTGTATCATGGATAATGAAGTGATTTCTGAGATAGTACCCCTAACAAGAGTTATTGAAGTTAATGGTTAATAGGGATGGGTACCATTTTCTTCAGTAGTGTAGCAACAGATAAGATTTCCTTGCTCAAGTAAATTACCTCCCAGTCACTTAGGAAGTGACTTATTAAACCCAGCAGGCCACAAGGGAAAATAAGCAAAAGTGAGGAGAAATACATGGAGTCCTACATTGTGTGAGAGAGAATGAGGGAGCAGAATGGAGATTAAAATAATGAAAATTTATCTTATAATGTAAGGAATTATTAAACAATAAAAATTGCTTTGAGTTAACATAATTACTTGTATGCTCAACTTCAATAAAAATAAACATAAAGGAAAGACTTGCCTGATGCCACTTGGCTCAGGTGGGTGGAATCCACCCATAGGTCAGCCTGGGTTCTCATGACATGGGCTGGCTGAAGACATTCACAGTTCCACCCAGTGCCTTGTGACACCAGGCTGAAGAGTGTCATTATGATGAGAAAATGTGTGATGGAGAAAGAGAAGCCAAATGGTTCATGTTCTGTGGAAAGAGATAGAACCTCAAAGGCAATGAGGAGCAGCCTAGGCTCATACATCGGCATGTCTTTGGGTGGCAAGCAGACATGCTGATATATGAGCCCAGGCTGCTGCCAATGGCTGTCTCTAGGTTCCTGGTCCAGCCAGGGTCTATATTGTCATCTATTGCCCATGTTATCACTGGGGGTCATAAAAACCATCTGTGATGAAACTCAAGGGGTCAGGCTGAACCAACCCTGCCCTTTGCAGGCCCTGAAAAAGCTGGCTCTGCTTCTCACTAGACAATGCAGCAAGAGAGATGACTTCAACCTTCACAGGACATCTCACTCCTTGTACTCAAAGAGATGGTGCCACCCCTCACCACAAGCATGGGAGAGCTGGCCCTGATTGCATGGGCATAGGAGAGCTGGCTTTGCTTAACACCTGATGGGGGCAGTCCCAGCAATCAGTTGTGAACAATTCAACTAAAACCCATGCCTGAACCCAAGGCCTTGGCTTGATTTCTGCTAATATCTACACCATCTATGACCTACTGGAGCATGTAAAGAAACTGGTCCTACAGAACAGTATCCATAAGGAGCTCCAGTATCAGGGCAACAGCAGGATATCTGAGAGCAATTTCAGGGAGGGTCCATTTGCAAGTAAAGCTTATGCTTATAGGATGAAAGGTATACTGTGTGACACAACACAGGTTTCCAATGTCACTAAGGCAGATGAAGAGGTGCTGGAGAGGCAGGAAAAACAGGAGCAAAGTGAGTTTTTTTTAAATTTTTGGTTTAGTTGGTTGGTTGGCTTAGTTTTAATTATTTTATTTTCTTTGTGTGGGGGCTGATGCAAGGGTGAAGGGCAGATATAGAGAGGCTAGAAATGAAGCAAAATTGGGATGCATGATGTGAAATTCCCAAAGAATCAATATGAAATTATGTCAGTAAATTTTTTAATGCATAAAAATAGATATAAAGGTATTGGCACAATCATTATTCTAAGACCACTATCATAAATACTTACAAGCATAGTGACTTAACAAGAGAATCTTTGGCATATACCCAAAGGCCTCCAGTCCATCATCAATGTATTAGATGTTCTTCATTCTCTTGGTTTTATGGCAGAATCTCTTGTGTTCTTCTCTTCTAGCTTCTAATACTTTTATGAAAATCTATATTTATAGGGTAATGCATTGATCTCTGTCTTCTTGTCCAAAGGGTGTGTGTGTGTGTGTGTGTGTGTGTGTGTGTGTGTATTTAGCTAGCGACTTCAGTCATATTGAACTAGGAATTCATCATACTCTACTAGTAACCACCATCAACATTTTGACCTTATTTTAAAATAGTCACATACTTAGATCCATCATAAGTATGCCACATAATGTGTTATTTCACACTATCAAAAATGTAATTAGGCATTTATTTTCACAAATCCTGTGTATTTGGTAACCATGAATGCATTGAGTCAAGGTACTACATTAGTTATACATACTTTAATAATTACCAACCCTTACATATATATACATACATGCACACATACATGCCAATGCCTTTTATGTTAATAGGCACGTCTCTGAGGGGCATCTAATAGACACGCATAAATATATGTCAGGGATCAATGAGCTTTCATGTTGAAAGAAAATGTGCCTAAAATGAAAGCTATAAATCCTTTAACAGAAAATGTAACCATAAGCATAAACTCATTTACATAATCCCAACAACACACCTTTTGTGCCTTTGTCATTGTGTTTCTGTACACAGACAAGAGAAGAAAGTTAGTGGTTAATACTTCCAGCTCTAGCTTCTAGTCTCAGAGGTAGTCATTGGAAATATTTTGAATATGAGGGGGTGGATATAGAAAGAAAGAAAGAACCAGTGCTTAGGGGAATAGACAGATCAGTTCTTTAAATAGACCCTGACCTGAGAGATCTCTACCCAAAACTAAATCCCAGGAGCTTTTCAGAAGTTCTTTAGTCATAGACAGCTTGTTCAAAAATACAGCAGAACTCAGAAGGCAGTTATTTCTTTTGCCACGGGCATTCTTTCCTTCTCAAAAATCAGTGAGACACATAAACTCTTCAAGAATACAGAAGGCAAAGTCATGTACAAAGTCCTGACTTGGTGGGAACACTCTGTCTAGAAACCCAAGTCCACTGAGCCACAGTCTGAGATGGAAGGAAGAATCATGGCATCCACTGTGTCAGACCTAGAAAGGTAGGAAGATGCTCTCCAGACAGAAGCTCTTCAGCAACAGACTGGTTCTGAATCTCTCATGTTCTACACTTAGGTTCAGATATTCCATGGTCAGAATCAAATTTTCATCACCCTTTCACTAATGCTACAAACGTGTAACTTTATTTCACCTTCTATTGTTTAGTATTATATGGTATGCTACTATTAACTGTATCTTATAAAAAATAAGAATAATATATGTTATAGAAGAATAGAGAAACAAGGGTTATTGAGCAAGAGGGAAATTATATACCCTTTTCCTCATTTCTAAGGATCACACAGCTCCATCTTTTAAACCAAAGCAGTTGACAAACTGTTCTCATCATAATGAAATCTTTTCACGTGCATCAAAAATGACAAAGGATCAGCAAATTTTCTGTTCATTAAGCATAGCTTGGATTCGTAAATCTTCATGTGTTCAGTTCCTGAGAATGAAAGGGGAACAGGGCAATTTATTTCTAGATGTGAGGACTATAGATTCCATGAAACATGAAGAAAAAGTTTATGGAGAAAACAGACATGGGTTAAGGGCCACATTTCTCATTTCAAATGTAGCTCTCGGGTAATTTCTATGTCTCTATTGCTTCTAAAAAAATGAACAATGAGAGTAAAAAATTAGATCAATCAGAATAAAATGAGAATGACTGAAACATTTATCTTGACATGAGTGTTCTCGTCTGAAAAAAAATAATTCAGAGAGAGGGAATGAGGAAAACTGGATTTCCAATTAAGTCATGCAATATGGGGGATTGATCAACTTCCAAACTATGAAAAATAAGTGAGTCTTCTGCTAAGACTAATGCGAAGAAGCCAATTAGAATGTCATCTCAACTCAATGGTTGTACAACCCCCAAATCCTAGTATTCTGGCTTCTGAGGCCAACTAGGCTACATACTATAGGAGACAGAGGAGAGAGAGAAGGAATTAATGAAGTAAAGAATGAGGGCAGGAAGGAAAGGAGGGGGAGGAAAGGAGGGAGGGAGGGAAAGACCCAAGAAAAAGTAATACATTCCCAAAGACTCTAAAAGTCTAATCCAGAGCCTGGTCCAGAGGCTCCAATCCAGGGAAGTAGTAAGATTCCTGAGTCCAAATTCTCTAATTCACCATATTGTCTAAGTACCCTGCATATCAGCCTTTGTCGTAACACATCAAAAATTTCCTGACCCATCTGGAGCATGATTCTCAACTATTCGTTGGCAACAAAGACAATATTCTGTGCCTCTAGAAGCCATGGTCCAAGAGTCATGTATGTACTCTGGTAGGAATTTTATAAATGATATTGACAGATCCTTTAATGACTCTGGGCTCTAATTGTTCCTCAAGGTAAATGATGACACAGATGGTTTTCAAAGCTAGAATTAAACAATTCAAAGAGGTTTTAGTCAAGGGTCTCAAAATCCAAAACCACTCCCCCACAGTTAATCAGCAGTAACTATGCAACACTGAAAGGCTCTTTTTTTTTTTTTTTGATGGTTTAGGAGTTTAATTCTTTTTTTAATTATGAATAAAGTCATATTTTTTTATCCATGTATCCCCTTGTTCAAAATCCCTATCTTTACCCGGCATCTATCTAGTCCAGGACCTGGGGGGCAAGAATGAACATGATCTAAGTATGCTTGTTCATATCACTCTAGATCTTGGTGATGATTCCCATAAAATGAAAATAACATATTGTGACTAGTGGCAGGTAAGTATGTACTGTACCTCTTGTTTAAAGAAAAAATATGTCATGGTTTGAGGGCATTGAGACTTCTAAAAGGAAGCCAAGGAGAGTTCCCCACTTCCAGATAATATGAATATCTGAATTGTTACTGGAGATTTCAAAGGAGTGTTTGTTTTGGAATATTTTATGATTGTTGGTTAAGATGGTTGGTTAGCTTTCTGGTATGGAGGAGACTTCTGAAATCTGAGGCCCATCACTCATAGACCATTGTAAATGAAGGCTATAAGAAAAGACATGAGATCTGCTAGAAATTTTGAAGAAATCCTTCAAAGATCCAAGAGGCCTTTAAAATGAAATATTTGTTAGTTTGCAAAGATTAGCTAAGGGAGCCTATAGGGAGACTCTTTTCACCAGAAGGTTTCCATTATAAAAAGAGTGGAAACTGAGCTTTTCAAACCCAAGCACAGGACAGCAAAGACTAAGAAAAAAAGATGTTGGTTAAGAACAAAGTCATCTGTAACCTATGTCTTACAGTTTTTGTGACAAGGTACATTTCTTGGAGATCTCAGACATCAAAAGCAAGCAACATTGTACAAGATCATATAAAAGCTGGCACTCAAAACATTCTGTATACGTTTACAACAATGCATAAAAGATATCATCCACCATGACCAAGTAGGCTTCATCCCAGAAATGCAGGGCTGGTTCAACATACGAAAAACTGTAAATGTTATCCATCATATAAACGAACTAAAGGAACAAAACCACATGATCATATCCTTAGATGCGGAAAAAGCCTTTGACAAAATCCAACACTCCTTTATGATTAAA